>CM050163.1:489961532-490039032 GCA_027410445.1 Discoglossus pictus
TGTTCTGCAGACTCTACCCATTTTATGTACTTGTAATTTATCCTAGATATAATATAGTTTTATTTTCTATCAAACATGTTGTATTACTCCCCATCTCCTCTCTAGATGTCCAAATTTACTGTGTTGTAGTTTAGTTATGTGCAAAGTAGGAACACCCTGCAATGAATTAGCCTTGCAAGAATATTAAAATAATTGTGTCCGTCACTTGCTAAAATTTGCTTTCACAAATTCCTTTTTTTATCAGTCCATTCAAAGCTTTTAGGAACTGGCAGTACTTTCATACTTGTATGCCTTTATCCAACGTTCCTTCATGAAATAAAGCAAAGCAAAGAAAATGGGGTGGTTTATTGTGCTTTTATTATAGTGAACTAATAATCTTTCTTGGTTTATATTTTCTCTATTACAAGGCAGAGTTGGTGTGATGAGATATCCCAAAAATAATTGAGAATGTAGTGTTGTTAACGTATCTTTCATGTCAGCTTGATTGGAAGACTGAGGTTTGTGCATTGCATAAATCCTTGGACTTAAAACAAACGACTGAGGAAAGAAGATGGACTCTCTAAATTGTTTTTTATTCATATACAAATAACAGAAAATGCATTCCAAAGATAGATTTAATTCAATAAAATGTCCTTTCAGGGAAGTGATGTCTAAATGCTCCCTCCACCTTTGCTTACTCTTCCTCCTAATAAAGGCAAACTTCTCATTCACTGTGAAATCCATGTAAGACCACCTTTATTTCAGTCACAGCTTGCTGAGGATTCCTGGAGGATGTGTTATTCTTACTGTAGCGTAAAGCAGGCAGTGGTTGCAGCAAGTACTTGGACTCAACTTGCTTGTGGGCAATTTTAGACTGGGTTTTCCACAGTACCACTCCTTATTGTTTTGTTGAATTTAGTTGATTTTTTTCTATTTATATGATTTCACCAATTTCATGGAGGGAAAAAAACACTTAAGAGATGGCTATATACAGTTTTAGGGTCTGCCATAAATAATATTTAAAATGGCCAGTAAAAGTTTTTTTTTTTCCCCCCATTATACTCCCCCCCCCTTCCCCCTTTCACGTAGCTTCATCATTGGGGTGTTTTTTTTTATGGTGGCTGATAAGGAAAATATATCTGTATGTCAATGCAGGGCATTGGGTAATACTCAACACCACCTGATTCTGGTGATAATTATGAGACTGTGATATTATATTAGATTTGATTATAAAACCATGTTGGACCTTCCTAATACCAGATGTGTATATAATGAGACAATAATTGCTCATTTACATAGCATTTAATAGTGGCTGCCATTTAAACATTACTGTAATAGATAGGAAATAGAAATTTTAGGCAATTTGCCTAATTACTTGTAAGATTGACAATATGTTTAGCACTACAATAACAATTAAATAGGTTGTGGCAATAAAGGTCGGTAGCATTTAGTGTTATAATGCATCAACAAGCCTTCTCTGTTGCTAACTTATTAGAAAGTATTTGATATGTCACAACTTTGAGTAATGAAGGGAAGCTAAACATTTTGTTTATTTACTTCTCTTGTAACGTCCATTGGGGACTTGTAGATTTAATTATATTAGTTTATTCAATAATGTGTCATTTCATAGACTGCCTAATTTTGAATATAGCTATATTTAGATGTATTTTATATTTGAAATACAAAAACAAGAACACTTTTTCTTCTAGATTATAAACTATCTGCAATCAGGAGCTGGAGTTGGCTGACACTTTTTTCATGTATTTACTGTACCAATTTGTCCAGTGGTGGAGGTAGGGAATGGTAGGCCCTGGTGTAACCACAAAAGTGCCCTATATGTGCTCTGCACCATTAAATAGAGGGTGAAAAAGCATAGTGAACAAAGTGTTTTTAACTTTGAAAATTGATGCTGAATTGGTGGAGTTATGATCAGTTGAAGTCTGGTTGTTTCAGTGAGTTAACTGTGTCTGAATGAGTAATGAGCTCTGTACCGCACGGAACAATGAATAATGAATTTGATTCAGGTACAAAACCTTTCAGTGATTGAATCCAGCTGTGACTGAGTTTGATTCCACCCAACGACTAATATTTCTTTACTGTTTTTAATATCAGACATATATTTTTAGGTTATATAATAAAACACATATGATATGTCAGTATGAGGTACTGTTGTGTGTGTGTATGTCTATAAACAAATATATATATATATATATATATATATATATATATATATATATATATATATATATATACATACATACATATATATATTTCAAACAGTGAATGTAGGTTAGCTATTACACATAGACTTAAAGCAGATTGTGTTGCCTAATGGAAGGTACGTTTCATATAATGCTTTTTATTAGTAAGTCATTGGCTCTAAATCAATGACTTCCACTTTTGTTTTAATTAGCTGATGTATTTATTAACACACGTAGGATTCATAGAATTCAAACCCATGACTTAGCAATGAAACAAATCTTTAAAACACAATACTTACCATTGTGCCACCATACTTCACTTATAAATTTGGTGTAAATCCCGAATACCGTTACAAACCCTAGCCTTATTATTTATCCAGGTTCTTGTGGGATGGCTTCTAGGACTAAACTAACTTGAAAATATATAAGTCAATTCTTGATCAATTTTAAAAATTCAAACACCTTTTCATATGATTTTCCACCCTTTAAATGAGGCTGTGCAGCACATATGACTTTTGTGGTCCTTTAATTTGGGACCCCCTCCCCCCCCCTCACAACTTTGTTGTGTGTGTATATGTGCAGAGGACACCTTCTATCACTCTTTTGCCCACCGCAAGTTAAATGATGTTGTGGACAATAGCCTTACCATAAACTCTTTAGCATGAGTTGGGTATCGGCCCCAAACTGATGAGATTCATTATGACTGAAACAGCGATTGTCTGTGGGTGGTTATCCATACTATGCATGCAAGCATACATACAAGACTATTGCTGACAATTTTGTTACCACAGGCTGTTTTTCTGGTGTGTATGGTCTTCCTAACTGCAGACTGCTACCTGGAATACAGATCTCCTGGGAACTGATGATGGCCTTCCACTTGTATAGAATAGGATTTTTTTTTATTTTTTTTTAGCAAAATGCTTACCTCAGCAGTACATTGACATGAACAAAGCTATCAAATATGACAGATCGACTTGATCAGCAGTACTAATTCATAAAAAATATGTTTTATGTTCTAAAAGAAAAAATATGAACATTGTTCCATTTACACTAAAAATTTTGATGACTATCTTTCAAATTGCTAAAATTAGAAATAATATATATATTTCTTAAGTGGAGTCACAGCCTAATATAAAGCTTGTTCTTGAAAAGATACATATCTTCGTGATCTGTATACCTTCGTATGGACATTTAAATGTTGTGTAAAGGTTTAATTGCTTCTGAGTTCTAGGTACAAAGCAGAGGTTCAGAATTGTATTTATTCTTACCCCTTCATTTATTGAGAGCCCGAATTTTCTGCACTGTGTGTGTGTGTGTGTGTGTGTGTATATGTTGAGGGAATTTAATTGGGCTGTTGGTCTTCATTGTGCTCCTCTAAATACTCCGGGACAATTCTGGCTGTAGGACAGATCCCATCCGCTCCAGGGAAGACAGTCAACATGCATGGGTGTACGTGATCTCTACGGAAGGATAGATAACTTAATAGGTTGAGGGTGCCTTCCAGAGGTATGAGTGGACCCAGACAATGCTAAGAAAACATATCCCACACCATAATGCTGCTGCCACCGGCTTGTGTTCTTCCAACAATGGTTGCAAAGTGTTTGTTCTTGGAGGTTTTGGGTCTGACACGCCAACATCTGTCCAGTCGATGGAGTAGAAAACGTAACTCATCAAAGAAGGCAACCCTTTGCCAATTTCAGTAGATCCACTGTATTTATAACAGTGCATCGAATGCCGCAGGGCCAAAACAGTAATTAATGACAATGATTTCACATTGACAAAATATATGAACCCCTGTTTCTGAGTGGATCAGGAAGGCTAACTGACAGTTCTAAATTGCAAAACTCAAAGTACCGTATTTATCGGCGTATAACACACACTTTTTCTCCCTGAAAATAGGGGGCAAATGATAGGTGAGTGTTATACGCCGATATTCCCTCCCCCCTCCTCATCCTCAACCTCCCTCCTCATTCTAAACCCCTCCTCCTCATTCTAACCCCCTCTCCTCCTCATTCTAACCCCCCGTCCTCCTCAACCTAAACCCCCTCCTCAACCTAAACCCCCCTAAATACCTCCCCCTCACTTACCTGCTTCTGCTCTGGCCTCCGCTTTGCTCCTTGACCCGGCGCGCATGTGACGTCACATGCGCGCCACGTCATTAGCATATACGTGGCGCGCATGTGACGTCAGGCCGGAGCAGAAGCAGGTAAGTGAGGGGGGGTATTTGGGGGGGTTTAGGTTGAAGAGGGGGGTTTAGATTGAGGGGGGGTAGAATACGGAGGGGGGTTAAGGAGGGGGTTGAGGATGAGGAAGAGGTTGAGGATGAGGAGGGAGGTTGAGGATGAGGAGGGGGGTTGAGGAGGGGGTTGAGGTTGAGGAGGTGGGTTGAGGAAGGAGGATGAGCATGGAGGTTGAGGAGGGGGTTGAGGTTGAGGAGGGAGGTTGAGGATGAGGAGGGAGGTTGAGGATGAGGAGGGAGGTTGAGGTTGAGGAGGGGGGTTGAGGTTGAGGAGGGGGTTGAGCAAGGAGGATGAGGATGGGGGGTTGAGGAGGGGGTTGAGGATGGGGAGGATGAGGAGGGAGGTTGAGGATGAGGAGGGAGGTTGAGGATGAGGAGGGGGGGTTGAGGATGAGGAGGGGGGGTTGAGGATGAGGAGGGGGGGTTGAGGATGAGGAGGGGGGGTTGAGGATAGGGGGGTTGAGGAAGGAGGATGGGGTTGAGGATGGGGGGTTGAGTAGGGAGGATGAGGAGTGGGTTGAGGATGAGGAGGGAGGTTGAGGTTGAGGATTTTGCTTCAAAGTTCTTTATTTGAAATTTATTTATTTTTTTCTGAAATTTCCTTCTTAAAATGAGATGCGTGTTATACGCCGGTGCCTGTTATACGCAGATAAATACGGTATGTTTAGTAATATGGAACATTTTCAGTTGAATGTTAATATTTATAGTTTTTAATTATACCATATTTGGAACTTTCGCTGTGTCACTTTAACAAAGTAGGTGCAGTGTTCCAACACGGTCTTGTTTACTTTTATCAAAAGGAGGGGGGTTGAGGATGAGGGGGGGGGGGGTTGAGGATGAGGATGGGGAGTTGAGGAGGGGGGTTGAGGAGGGAGGATGAAGAGGGTGATAAGGGAGGGGGAGGGAAAGAGACACAGGGGAGTGAGAGGGGGACAAAAAAGGGGCACAAGACGGACACAGGGGGCAGCACATTTCCCACCCTCGGCTTATACTAGAGTCACTAAGTTTTCCCAGTATTTTGTGGTAAAATGGGTGCCTCGGCTTATACTCGGGTCGGCTTATACTCGAGTGTATAAGGTAATTATTTAAACTAGCAAATCTGAAAACATGCATTATGCTAAGGTGCAAAACGTGTACAGGACAAGAACAAATTGCACAACAGTGAAACCAAGGGACTAGTCTTTTTCATTTGTGCTCACTTTGTAACAGAAGTAGGAAGCAATATCCATGGATTGATTTCCTGTTACGATGTCTCAAAAATTAATTTAGAATAGCATTTATTCAGTATAAATAAAAATATAAATAATATTGTTAATTGCGTGTAAAAGTACAATATCAGCATGTTAGATTTCAGGTACTGTAATTTGATTTAATATGTATATAAATATTTTTACATTTCCATAGGCTCCTGTCTGCAGTTTTCAAATTGTACGGTTTATAATGGAGGCTACATTACAGTACGGATTTTCTGCATTATATGCCTGCTTCTGATAGCTTTCTTGTCTCCATAAAGACTTGAAGGATTTACTGGATGTGAATAATAATAAGCAGACTTCACCAAGTGGCTGATGCAAATTACAATTATGCGATGTTGTAGCTTATCAACATATAATACTCCATGGCTCAGTTGGAAAAAAAAAAAACAGCGTTATTGCTGTGTAGTCATAAACTGATCCATCCATAACATTTATATACAGACATATACGTGGCTCTGATCAGATCTTGAAGTGCAAACTAACTGCAATTGAAGTCTTAAGAATGCGATTGAGCACTTCTTCAGCAGTCCTGGTGGAAAATCATGAACAATTTCTCAGGAGATATCAAAATTGATTTTTTTTTCTTTAAAAGCATTGATCTATGAAGTATTTTACTCCTACGTAACGTCTGTCACTTGGGATACAACCAATAATTCACCTTTTTATAGCATTTTCTGTAGCATTTTAATTGAAAAAAATGATTTAGTGTAAGAATGTAGCTCTTCCATAAAATTATAAGCATCTAATATTCCATGTTATGAAGTTCAGTAAAACATCAATACATTAAAGATTTTCTTGCGGTCTTACAAATATTATATTTAAAAATGAAGAGAATGATTTATTTATTATAATTTATAACCTCAACCAAGCAAAACTATAGCTTGGTAAGTCTGTTTAAAACCAATTGTTGAAAGCACAGAGAGGAACCGCTAATAAAATTGAGCACCGGATTGTTTGAGAGCAGAACGCAAACAAGAAGGTACGACGCATTAAGATTAGTAAATTACATGAGGGAAAATGATTTTGAAAATCAATAGAACAATGTACTGTGAAAAGGAAAGATTACTTCTTAATATGAAAGCAATATTCTTCAGTATTATAAAAACTGTAGAGCCGTTCGGCACAAAATGTATCAAGTATGAGTTCTCAGAAGAACAATAAATTCCTAAGAAAATAATTTTGAGCCATGTTAAAAAAGCACATGCCAAACCAAGATTAATAAATGTGATGTAGCAATACTAGTGCCAAATAGATGATGGCGGATATATTAAAAAATAGATAAAATAAGTCAGAGACATGACAAAAATATAAAGTGTTGAAAGTGCCATATTACTTGGTAAAGATTGTTTTCCTGTTAACCTTCTTTTGATTGTGTATTTTGTCTTGACTGGTTATCTATTATGTCCTGACTTTTTATCTGCGTGCTGTCAAACCCCATCATACACTTGACAGTTACCACATAGTAATGTGTTTCCAGTTCAGTGGGTGATAAAAGCAAGGGTTTACTTTTCTAAATGTGTCAAATGCTTCTTTTGCAGAAAAGACCTGTCACCTGGGTCTCTGGAGATGCTCGATGGAACAAACTTCATTACACTGCTGAGCATTCTTACACGTGTATAAAATCACATTTTGTAAATTGAAATTTATTCATACGTCTTTTTTTTAATAATATAAATTATTTGCTTTTTGTAAACTGATAAATATAAAATAAATAAAATATGTTGTGGGAAAAATGGTTGAAAAGTAATTATGAAACATTGAATGCGTAGTAACAAATGTAAATATCAACAGAACATACGTGAATTCTATGCCGAATGTGGCCCATTCTCTGTCCCAAATTACTGATCTTCTATACTCCTTGCTATATCCTCATCCCAGGATTTTTAAATATATTAATTGGTCTTCATGGCAGTGTTTGGTTAGTGGTGCCTCTTGTTTAGGTGTTGCAGCCTCTGGGGCCTTTCAAAAAAGGTGTGTATATGTAATGACAGATCATGTGACACTTAGATTGCACACAGGTGGACATCATTTCACTAATTATGCGACTTTTGAAGATAATTGGTTGCACCGTAGCTTTTTATGGGGTTCATAACAAAGGGTGTGAATATATACGCACATGCCAATTTTCTGTTTTCTATTTCTAAAAAATAGTTTTATGTATATATTTTTCTAATTTCACAAATATTCATATTGTGTTCTGATTCATCACATACAATTCAGATTAACAAAACAGTGAATTTAAGGCTGTAATGTAACAAATTAGGTCAAAAGTCAAGGGGGTGAATACTTTTGCAAGGCACTGTGTGTATGTGTTTATTAAAAATATTTGAGCATGTTTTGAGAGACTTGATTGTTGCTGATGCACACACATTTTGGTCTTTGAAATCGTCTTTGCAATTTTGATGGGAGGACTAGTTGTTTATCAAAAACAGATCACATATATAGTTGTGAGCATACGAGCTGTTGCTCACGCTTGTGGGCTTGCGTAGCGAGTTCGCGGCCCGCGCTCCTTGCCAGCAACTGCGACCCTCGCAAAATTTACGTCGTAACGCAAACAAAATACGAGACACGCAAAAATCGGCCACAACACGCGCACATCAAAACATCAAAAATACAACAAATACACACAACAAATACATAAAAAGCTTACTTACAGGAAGAGGGAGCATCCAGGACCTCGAAAACTAAAGTTACAACTCAATTTAAGTCAAATTAAAAGAGACACTAAAAAATTCTCTAAGCGAGAGAAAAAATGGCCGCCGAAAGAAAACGAGGCTACAGCAGTCTAAAGACGCAAAACACCACCAAACACCTACGTATTTGCCGAAAAACACGAAATTAGAAAACAAGGACGCAACCCGCGCAACCCCAAAAACATTACAAACACAACAAATACAAACAACAAACACATAAAAAGGTTACTCACAGCAAGGGGGGGCACCGAGGACCTCTGCAAGTGAAGTTACACCTCCATTTAACCACAAATTTCGGAGTTTAGAGACCCGAAAATCACCTAAGCGAGGGAAAAAATGGCCGCCGAACAAAACAAAAACTAGGCTAAAGGTCCCTAAACACGCAAAACACTACCATAAACACGCAAAACACCACCAAACACCTACAGATATTCCGAAAAAAGCCCACCAAACAGCTATGGATATTCAGAAAACCTCGCATGACATAGAAGACGAATATTCCGAAAAACTTGCACGACGTAGAAAAGGAACGACGCTACATCAGCCACATTATATACACCAAACACCCTTAGCTCACTTACAATTTCATTGCCGTCATTTTTTGACGGGCAATTCGCTAGTTATTAGTAAATATGTATATTCAGAAGTATAGTGAAGCTGTGAATGTCCAGTAATACAATAAATGAATAATAAGTGAGTAGTGCAGTATAAAGTTATATTTTGTTATTGGACAAACCTTTTATTTAAAGGCACACACTTTTGAGATATGCAACTTTTTTTCTCAAGTCAAAAGCAATACTGCTGCGATCATCTAATGCATATTGCTTTTGACTTGAGCATTTAAACGCTTGAAAGTTTGCCACTGCAATTATTCCTCCATTGTCTTTTTGTGCCCTTATCCTCTATGTTTTATCTTTCCATTCCCTTGTATATTCCCTTTTATGTGAGGCAGTTCAATTATTATGTATTATAAAAAAATAAAAATAAATCATAACCTAGCTATTGCCTCATCTGCAATGCTAACCTTGGGGAACTCTGTGCACTCCAAAAGCTTTTTCTCTGATCACATTATATTCATAAATGAACAAAGTTTACACAATATCTCCGCCTGGTTCATGGAGTCTGCAGTCAAAGCAGACCTGACATCAGTAAAGTGGGAGTATTGTTTTTTTTTATCTCAGTGAGAGAAACTTATTCAGTTTATTTGCGGCAAATTATTTAAATATTGGGCAGGTCCAAAAACCTTAACACATTCCAACATTTCCGAAACAGTTTTTCATGTTTTTAGCAATTTCTTACCAGTATCACATGGATTGGTTTGTTGCTTATTGAAAGTGGTGACTTATAAAGTCTAAGTCTAGCTGTAAGATTTCATAGATGACTCTCTTTTCAGTTGTTTGGGTTTTTATTTGGCAGAGCAGTTAATGTTTTTTTCCTTATACAGTAGGTGTAGAAAGTTTGTTGGCATAAACCCAAAAAATACAAATAAAATTAACTTTTTTCCAGTTTTATTTACGAATTCTGCCTTTCAACATCCAAGTGAAAAAAGAAAATTACATTTATGGAAAAAAGTAAAATAACTAGGTTGGATAAGTGGATATTTGCTGGAAGCACCTTTTATTGCTTGAATTACAGCCTTGAGCCTGTGTAAATACATATCTACTAACTGAAGACCTAGAGGGAGGTGTATTTGCCAATTCCCCTTTACACAATTGTTCAAACTCAGTAAAACTTTGTAGTGATTGTTGATGTTCTGAACTCTTAAATTAATTCCAAAAATGTTTGAAAGAATTTATGTTAGGTCTCACTATGCCGCTTAAGGACATTCACCTTGGTGCTTAAGCCATTGTAAGGTTGCTTTGGTTGTGTGGTTTGGGTCATTGTCATGTAGAAAAGTAAGCCATTTTCCAATGTGCAACTTACTGGCTTAGGATTGCAGGTTTTCTTCAAGACTATCTATCTTTCTTCTATCATGACAAATGCCAAAGTTCCAGTTTAAGGGAAAAAATGCATAAAAGGCTTCAACAAATACCATGCTTTATTGGGATGGTAATATGTATTTGTTTTTTTCCAGAAGCACCGAACTGCAATCTGATATAGAAGTTTGATTTTGGGTTCATCTGACCAAAGCACCTTTTAACATTTGTTCACAGAACCTTCATGTTGCTTTATAGCAAAACTTAAACCAGACCTAGGAGGCTTTTTTTTCTTTCTTGTCAGTTTCCTACAAAAGCCACTTCTAAGATTGTTGTCATGTGCACACAATTACCAGCCTTTTCCATAGAAAAGTCAAGTCCAGTAGATTCTTAAGGGTTTACATTGACCTCCTTGGTAGCTTGTGTGATCCGTCTTGCTCAGTCATGGAGGGAAAGCCTGATCTGGCCAAGGTCTGGATGGTGCCTTACACCCATCCACTTTTTAATAACGGTCTTGCCTGGGCACTACATGAAAAGATTCTAAAGCCTCAAATCTTTTCATAGATATCTCAAGACTTGTGCCATTCAGCAAGCTTGTATTTAATTTCAATTGAAAGCTCCTTACTCTCCATAGTTAATTCCTTGCTTTGAAATGCACTTCTAAGTAGTGGAATTCTCTAGAAATTGATACATTTTCTTCTAAAGAAATCAAAATTGGCATAATTAGTTTTGTTGTGTGATATTTAAAGGTATTGGTTATAGCTGGGCAGGTGTACAAATGCAATTGTAAGGGCTGGTGTTTACGTTATCCAATTAAATTATATTAGTTTTGTAATATTATTTTTCATAATTGTTTATCACTTAGCTAATGTCGGTTATTGTGTCCAAATTAAGCTTGTGCCATTTTTATTTAATTTGTTTTTATTACCATAGAGTGTCATACAACAAAATGTACACATTTTGAAATGGAGTGTGACCTATGCCAACTATATAGGTACTGTATTAGATTCTATGGTATCTTTGAGTTGATGGCTGTAAACTTTATTTTTAAAATGCCCTTGTATCTGTAATACTTATATATAAAAACCCTCAAAAGACCTATTTTGAAGATACTAAAAATGTTTATGTGTTTCAACCAAATGTATATTTGTTGAAGAAAAATAATACTAATTAACTATTAATAGGTTCTTTATTTTTTATTAAAAAGCACTGCATGATTGGAAATGTCATCTACACAAATGGAAAACTGTTCTGGTTTCAAGTGGAACTACACCATTTATTACCTACCTACAGGGCCTGATTTAAGACCCTTAGAGGCCCTAAGCACTTAAAAGATTTTGGTGCCCCCATATATGGGTAAGATATGTACCTTGAACAGCTCGAGGTCACACTCGAGCATGCAGCTTACGTATATTCCTTCCTGTCTTGCATAGATGTGCACACATTCAAACATAAGGGAAAATATATATGCTCGCATGTCCTTTCCCCACCAAGTAAAAGACTGGCTGGCTTGATACACCAGGGTTGCCAACTGATAAATTTTAATTTTTATGGCTAAATCTAATTTTAAAAAAAGCTAAATGCCTTTTCAAACAGGTTATGTTATCATTTTCAAACAAAAAAAGCTGAACAGATACAAAAAAATCTAATTAATTCAAACTTCTATGGTGCCCCCTTCCCTTGATGCATTACGCACATACTTATTTTGCTTAATGGTTAATCCAGCCCTGCCTACCTACATACTTTTTTTTATGGAGCTATTTCAACCATACTGTAGGGAATGTGAAAAGGTTGACCAACTGTTTTCACTTTATGTCCTAAATTAAAGTTTAAACTGGGTCATGTTAGAAAACCCAAAATAAACAAAAATTCTGAACTGGCGCCTTACAGGGAACACATTTTATATTCATTTTAAGGCAGCACTTGGCATATCTTGGGATCCACTACTAAAAAAAAGCCCCAGAATATTTATAGATTAGTATTTTAGCTCATGAATTGCTTTGACTGGTTTTTATGAAATTATATCCAGTTCATAAATCATATACAATCTAACAATTAAGTAGAATATAGAATAATAAACACTTTTTTAATGTGTTTCTCTATACATCTTGTTGTTGAGGTGATTTCATATTTAAAAGGTGTCTTTTTTCATCACAAAGCAAAATGAAATGATTGCCAATATTATTAAGACTAACAGCACAGTCACTAGTTTTATAAAATACTCTTCTTTTGGAGTAAGTGGATTTTTTTCTGTTCACAACATTGCTATAGCCTGGAATTCTCTAAACCACAATCCCATATATTGTGCAAATACTAAAAATAGATTTGACCTGACTTAAATGTCTCTCTACTGAGACATTAATTAATTCATTCATTCTGTTCTTATTGGTTCATTATTTACATTTATGTATTCATTATGTTGAAAAGTGTTCATATTGTGAACATTAGGTTTAGTTTAGTGTTGCATGCAATATGTCAAATATATATTTTTTTATTTATGTAAATGTATTCCAGCTTTCTGATCTTCATTATAGCTCTAAAAGAGTACTCCACACTAGCTAATTTATTTTCAAGGGAGATATTAATTGGAAAGTGCTGCATTTCTTTTCTGTTGTTTCTTACCAAGAAAAATGGTCTGGGTCACATATCTAACACTTGGTAAGGTTGTTTTGAGAGCAATTATGGAACCTCTTTTCTTCTTTAGGATTATCCTTGTAGGATACATAATAAATCTATATTATGTAATTGTCTTAATTATACTTTATCTTGAAGATACTGCCAAGGTAATTAATCTATTTGGATCTTAGAACACACCACAAAGAAGGAAGATAGTTCAGATGCTAGAGAGACATGGTAAACCTTCATGTTGCCTGAGCTAAGAATAGTATTCTAACAAGGAAGTATGTCCAAGGAATACCATGGAGATTAAACTGCTTGTTCTTTAAAGTGATAAAAAATTACTTCTGGTGAACAATACTATAGGGATTATGCTATCTAGGCTGAAGCAGCTCTTCTGGCTATAGAGGTTTAAAAAACTGTTCTTTTCCTAGATAATTTTGGTCATTACTAGCAAACTACTGTAGCTACTGTAGATGATACAAAAGAATACCTTCAGCGTATATTGTGCGTGGTGGTCCTTTCACCTGCTAGCAGCTGCTGCAAAGAAACTGGATGCGATAGTCCTCATGTTTAAATGTTTTATTTTTATGTACGAGTTGCGTCCTTTTATCGAGATTCCTGGCACGGTGGATTTGTGCTGTCTAAATGGTCGAACTTCAATCTTTAGAAAAGCCTGTTATGCCACACATGCTACCATACACATGAAATACATTGAATTAACCCACATAATAATAAAGTAATCGACAGAAAAATCCTAGGTCATATTTTCTTAAGCATGCTAGTAAAACATAATCTGTAGTTGAAGATAATTTTCGATACATGTAGAAGAGATTTTTTATCTTCTCACTTGGTATAAAAATACCAGATGGCTAACATGCACCCTTGCTTGCTTGCTTTCTACCTTGTTTTTTAATGTATGTTTAACTATTTGTCTTCTATTAAGAATTAAATCTACTACTACCGCTATTTCAGATGTATTGCTGTCTATGTGTATCTAGCCATTGAGTAGATTGCTTTCTCAAAAATAAAACAAATACCCCAAAACTCCAAGTCTTATAATAAAGCAAATTTTTTTTTAAATCCATTTTCTAAAACGTGGATGTTTTTTGCTTTTTAAGCATTAAGTTGGCTAAATTATGGATAAGGTTTGTTTAGCAGATACCAATTTACCTATTGTAATTTAAACGTATATGTGTGTAAGCTTACGTTCAAAATAGCTTCATAAATTGATGCATTTTCCCAATCCTGAGTTCCCTTGAGGTCACAATGTTTGCTAAAAAAGATAAATAACTAAACTTTACACTTTCAAGATTTTTTTTTCTCAAGTGTATATATATTATATGGCAAACATCACATTTATCACAGTTACAGTTTGTTTTTGTTCCCCAAAAAAATTATTGAATGGAAAATGTAGATTATTTGAAATAGTTTTTCTTATATGATCTTGCGCGCTCTCTATCTATATATATATATATATATATATATATATATATATATATATATATATATATATATATATATATATATATATATATATATATATATATATATATATATGTATATATATATATATATATATATATATATATATATATATATGTAACGGAGTTGGAACACGAATCCAATATCTCCGCTGGTATACGGTAAAATACCCAAGAGGCACTACAGTTTCACCATTCCCAACCTCCCATATTGGACGACACTCCATTTGGGAGTTCAAGACTACTGACTTTATTTTGTTATGTGCAGAAATATTTATACACATCTCTTCCCACAGGCAATACACATCCCCCATAGTTGGCCACACAATACACATAGAGGGACAATAGGTGAGTCACACCTCCCTGAGACTACCTGGCAACTTTGATACAATCAGACATGGATTAGATCATCCTTCTTTGTTCTTATGGCTGAGAATGAAAACACTTTATACAATACACTTCCTTATTTTATGAGGAGTCTCTGTAATAGGATTATCTATTATGCCCAGGTCTGCAATAGTCTGGGCTAATATTCAGCATAAACCAACATACATACAGTATAATAGGAGGATCATATTTTAACCATGATAATAACCATAAAACAGGGTAAAACAGTGATGGGTTCCGTTACAATATATATATATATATATATATATATATATATAGTTCACCACAGCAATCATTTATAATATGGTGGGCAAAAGAGCGACAGAAGCCCTCCACCGTACAGTAGCACAGTAAATAAATAGTACATCTGTGTTCACATTTTAATGTATAAAACAAGTAAAAAAAATCTGAATTCCCAAGAAAAACAGTTATTACACTGCATTCTGGGAAGCTGAGCTGGGAGATACAAATGTGTCTACAAATGCCTCGCTCTTCAACCCATAGCCATTATCAAACATGGCTTCCTTTAAGCTCATGCATGCTGTATTACACAGCTTTAATGCAAAGCCAAGGTTGGATTAAACACAAGCAGAGTATCCAATCCATGTACAGCTGTTTCAAGCTTACTGGCTATCATCATCATGGAGCGGGATCTCAGCCTGTGTTGTGGAAATTATGAGTAGGTAGTTCACCACAACAATCATTTATAATATGTTGGACAAAAGAGCGATAGAAGCCCTCCACCGTACAGTAAATAAATAGTACATCTGTGTTCACATTTGAATTTCTAAAACAAATTAAAAAACCTGCTTCCAGCTCAGAATTCCAAGAAAAACAGTTATTACACTGCATTCTGGGAAGCTGAGCTGGGACATGACAACGTGCCCACAAATGCCTCGCTCTTCAATCCATAGTCATTATCAAACGTGGCTTCCTTTTTAAGCCTATGCATGCTGTATTACACAGCTTTAATGCAAAGCCAAGGTTGGATTAAACACGTGTGTGTGTGTGTATGTGTGTATATGTGATATATATATATATATATATATATATATATATATATATATATATATATATATATATATATATATAATTTTATAGGTTCAAGTCATGTAATAATATGGAAGTCAATTAAAAGTAAATGTCACAGTGGCATTCTTGAATATTGTGTACATTTGATTCAAATTCTTATTAAAAGTGTATTTTGCATTTATTTAGATAAGTATTGCCAAACAATGCACAGCCAGTACTAGTGTCTGTATCTCTGTATCTTCATGAGCTGTAGAGGAAAAGTCCAAGCTTATACTATTGCATGATTTTAGGCAGTATAATGGAGCTTATAAGAACTTCTTAATAAAAATAAAGTACAAAATACAGCATTTGAAACTAAACCTATGCAGTCACTAAATCAGGGAGTCCTTTTTGTTTCTATTCCTCTTTTGAGGCAATGTTGGTATCTAGCATTTTAAATTAAACTACTCAGTTTTTTTTCTTATTGTTAATCTTTGTTTACTAGATATGTATATTGGCATAGATCCTACTGTAACTCCATATTAGCTGTGAATAGCCTTTTCTTATGAACTTGGGGCTTATTATCTTAAGATGCTGCATAATATATAAAAGTAAATCGATACATAGGAATATCATATATCTAGTAAAATACAGAAACCCTCCATGTCTGCAGTTAATCTTTAACGTATTGTGTTATAAAATTCTTTAACTCTCTCTGGTCCTTTACCTGCCCACCTAAAGTGACTTTTAATTATATGTAAATCCAAACCCAGCACTTTCTATTCAAGAATTAAATTGAAGCAGAGTTAATTTGTAAACATAGTAATGCACACTTTCTATTACATGAATGTCTAATAGCTATTTAGTCTCTAACAAAACATATCTGAGCATTGAAGCAGCGAACTCAGCAGGTCATCCTTTGAGCGGAAAAGCTTAGCATTATCCTTGCAGGTGTTTGTCATGACATCAAATAAAGAATTGGAGCCGCAACTACATGACTGCGTTTTGAAGTCGGTGTAAAAGGGCAATGCTAGAGTAAAGGCTACATGGACTGTTACTTACAATGCATTTTTAACCTTATGTTTTATCTGTTTTCCATCAGCTGCTTTCTTTAAAACGCTGTATAGAGATAGTATAGAGCTCTGCAGATCATTGTGTTCAACAATATAGACTAGAATAGAAAGTGTCATCTACATATTTTAATTTAACATGAGAGACCTGGACTTGCTGGTTTTAGCATCGGATCATATTAAAACAAAATAAAACATGTCTTATAAAATGTAACCTTTAAAGTATAACTAATTACTGTATTAGTCTTGGGTTAATAAAACAGCCTTGGCAAAAAGGAAAGTCTTTAAAGGTCGTCTGGGGTAAACTCTTCTATTGTATGTTTTGCATAAGTGAAATTGATAATGGGTAAAACATTTGTAGAAAGTAAAAGAAAAACTAAATAAATTCAGCGCTTACATTTTATTGTTTTTATGCCAAATTATTTTTTACTGCAGGCATCCATTGTCTTTAGTTTGCTGATTTATGCTTACAAAATATACTTTTTTGATGAAGTAATAAATTTATGAGCTATCCACTATTGTATGCTCTGGCAGTTGTAGATGCCACACTTCCATTGTGCCGATAGAGACTTCCTGTGCACATCCTCAAACCTCAAGAAGTTGATAAGTAGAAAAAAAAAACGGTACATTTTATATGGCACCAAATTGCTTATAAAAGGTAATATATTAGCTGTATTATTTTAATACATTTTTGAATTTTCCATTCAAAAAAACATTTTGCATCTTTTCAGGTGTAGTAATTAAAAATAGTATATTGTAAATAGGTGACCACAGTTGTCATTTAAGTACACACAGTATGGCAAAGGTTTCCAGAATGTAGGAGCCCTATACAAGAGAGTGCCAAAGACACCCTGTCCTAACATGTTAATTACATTAAAGACCATATCCGCTGCATGCATATAGAGAGTCCTCGCTGTAAAAGAACAACTTAAAGGATAAACCCTTATGTAAAACAGTTATTCAACAAAAAAGAAAATTTTCAAGATCCTGATAAAACCTGGAAAGCCTTATTGAGTGATCAAAAACATGCAAATGTCCAATAAGGCAGTAACAAATACTGTTAAACAAGACACAAGCTAATATCCATATTTATATACCTATTTACCTGCTGGTTATAATATAAAGTGCTGTTACTGTCTGTTAACCAGTAATCCCCTTACTAGTCTCTCACCACTCAAACCCATATTAAATACCACTGCTAGCCTCATACCTAATCACCCATTTCTCATATGCCTTTTAGATTGTTGGCTCTTACGCGAAACGGTCCCTCTACACTATTTTTACCAGTATGTAACCTTTTATTTTTGTTTTACGTACTCCATACATATTCTCTGTACATAGCGCTACAGAATATTTCTGAGCTTTATAAAGAAAAGATAAGAATACATTCCATATTGCTCCTAATGGTTGGATGTTTCAATTCAACAGCAAGTCCAATATGAAAACTCTTTCCTATATCTAGGCTGGTTAGCTAGCAGCCTCTTCCATATCCGCTCCTGGTTATATACCTTCTTGTTAGCTCACTAAATATTGTTATATAGAACTTTTCTCAGGGAGCTAAACTCAAGCTCAATAAAGTGTAATCGTTATTTATCATTTATTGGATTCCAGTACTTTAGATACTTAGAAGAAACATCTTTTAACTATTATTTTGACCTGTGTAAATTTGGTTTGTAGAAGTTGATACATGATGACAGCTAGGCAAAGAGCCTTCAAGGAGCACAGTTATGCCAAAAATATATGTTCTTTCTAAAGATTCTGGCCCTCATTCAATTGCGATTTGGCCAATTGAATAGGGGTCTAAATAAGCACATAACATATTTTTTTTTAAATAAGTTTTTAGTTAGTGAAAATCTTTATTTTGGATAGATGCTTGCTACCAAAAAACTTCTTTAAAAAATATATGTAATGTGGTTATTTAGGGCCCTATTCAATTGTGCAAATTGCAATTGAATGAGGGCCTAAAAATTTAGGTTTGAGTTAAATACTTAGAAAACTGGTTTAATTATGCCGTTTTTTTTTTTCCAACTAAATCATTCTTAAAATATAAATTTATTGCATTAATCTGTGGCACCTCATGCTAATTTGTGATACCATGTTTGGGTTGTGTATGAACGGGGATGAGATTTTTAGCATACATTATATATATATATATATATATATATATATATATATATATATATATATATATATATATATATATATATATAAACAAACAAAATCTGGACTTATTTTTTCCTGGATTAGCTTTATATATTTCAATCTTTTAGTGTGTAAAATGGACATTTTGGTTATTTGGTTCACCCTAAATACCAACTGAAGCAAAATATGTAAGAAATGTGCGGGTGCATTATTCTATTTAACATTTTCCTAAGGCAGTAATTTAGAGCCATTTCTGCTGAGCCATTTCTTTGTAACATATGACATTTCAGTAATATTTATTTTTAGTTTAGACTTACATTGCAGTAGAAATATGTTTTGATGCTCAAAATCCTAGTAATAAATCTGTAGTCTTTTGCCATACTTGATAAATTTAGAGGGTTTAGGGGGATGTACTACAGTATATGCTCCAAAGCTGACAATCTGTCAGTAGCAGTTGAAAATTCCCATTTCTGTCAGCGTTTTTTTGCCTAAAGATCAGTAGATTGGAGCGTGTAACATAAACCCCTTAAGTGATGGTTGTCCTCTTCTGTTATTAATGAATATATTGGGTAATGTTTATTTATCTTCTGTGTTGCAACTACAATCATGTTAAGAATATATATTTAAAATTGGCATCTGGTTTAAGCATTTAAACAAGAATCTTCTTGCACAGTTACTATTTTCTCCTCTAAGTGCAAATTTAATATGCAGTATTATACAATTAAACAAAAATAATTTAGTTTTAATATTGACCATTGGGGCTTAAACTCATGTAAGCAAATATATAAAACATGTCATATTCACTACCATTATGCGTTTAATATGAGATTGAGCTGCTTTGCACATTTATAGTGTTGGAAACTGTCAGAATATAGAGTAGTTGTGGGCAACAGGTAGACACTCGGAAGCTTCCACTCTGGGACCATTTCTGTCCTCCTGATGTTCCACTATCACTATATACATACATATAACCTGTAAAAATATCAGATTTTTACCCCAAAACGCCATGTTGTTTTTTCTTCACACATTCCTTGGCAACATAATTGTACAACATAACATGCAGTCATTTTGAGGCCACATATTCTGTTGGAGAAGGATGGTCTTCAGTATACCAGTATTTGGCAACCTCTTTCACTTAAAGACCTAGATATGGTCAATATTTATCCCTGTAAAAAAAAAAAAAAAAACATTACTGACGTACAGTTCAAAAGAAAATTCACGTTGCATTTATTTACTCATACCCTTTCCCCACACTGGATAATATTTTAGCCTGAGGGAAACTGGCAAATGAAAATGTTAAAGATATGTGGCCATTATGAGGATTCAGGGGCCAAACTTATGAAGGGGAATGTCCAGCAATCACCTAAGGCAATGGCCCCGGAATTTATTTTTTAATGGTCCATGTAAAAGTTGGCCATGTTCTTTGGTGGACCATCTGTTTTTTGTTTTGTTTGCTTCTTAACAATTCTAGTCAACTATGCTATTGTGGAGTACAGCCTGTGTACGTATAGACTATAACATCTACCAAGTATGCACAGATTGCCATACAGTCTTACTATTTTTTTTTTTAACACTTGATTTTTTTTGGAATTTCATTTGCATTGTTGACAAATTGAGCAGAGCTCATGGACCACTGAGGGTCAACAGAACTCGCTGTGGGATTCTCTGCTCTAAGGTAGTCTTTCCAAAATACATTTTTTTCCTTACTATAAGTGTTCTTCATTGTGTGAAAAAGCACACTAATCTAAGGTCTTAGGTCTGTTTACAAACACACTGACCGTTCCATGATTAATATGCCGAAACTGTGCAGTGAAGAAAGATTTATATGTTTTTCTCTGCATTCAGGAATGCAGCAGCAATCCACAAACCCACAAGTAACTTTTTGTTCGTTGTTTCCAGCATTCCTTTGTCTGAACAGATGAATTTGTGAAGGGTTAACTATTTTTTTTTTCTTATGCTCACTACATGGAGCTGTAACTGTAGGTCTGTCTGGGGGCAGCCCAAAAGACACATGTAAATAGAGATATAATTCAGTGAAAAATACAGGTAGTTAAAAAATAAAATATTTAAACATGCTTTTAGAAGATCTTTACAGTGGTGTGCTCCAAATTGTACTGAATTATGTGGCCCTTTAAGAAATTCTTGCTCACATAAAATGGAACCCCAGAATTATGAAGAACATTTAATGGGAAACTCTAATGTTGTTATATTGACTTTTCTCTTGGTGCTGATATCTAAAATGTGCTATGTTTTGTACAGTGTTTTTATGGTTATTTGTATGCTCTGTTCATGTATTTACAAAACAGATCAGAAAATGTTGTGAAGAGAGAGGCAGTTTATTTTGTACTAGATATATGCAAATATATTCCGACATTTCTGCCTGCAAATCTTGCAAAAATAAAACGGCAATAAAAAGCTCCAAAGCTATATTTGTTACCTCTGAGAACCATTTTTTTTCATGCCTCAAGTCAACAATCGGGGAAAGGTCTCAAAAGCTTTATATATTTCAGTGGACTGTCCCCAAAAGGTTCCCTGCAGCTTTTTCAGTGTTGGAATCATCAAGTTTTAGTCAATGTGAAAGCAAATTCTTAAGAGTCCTAGATAAATGTCACATTTTCTTTATTTTGTACTAAAACAGCTATAACATTGGTGCAAATAAATTCACTGGCTAAATGGTGTCTACTGCTTTCCGGACAACTTCAGCTAAAAATCAGTGTTTCATTGTAGGTAGCTAAATTCATCATTTTTACAGTGTCTTTTCTCAATCGCTAATTATTTCTACATTGCATTCTTGGATTTTTAATCCTTATTTTAAGGAACATAATAATTAAAAATCAAAGGGACATGGAAGGTTTACTGGATTTCACTAGGAATATAATATAGCTATGTATCACTACTTTTGTGTACTTTGATTTTATTAGGAAGTGCAGAAAATCTCTGTTTTTTTTCAAAATTGGTTTCTCCCATCCGCAGCTCATGGGGCATCATTCAATTGTGATTTGGCCAATTGAATAAGGCTCTAAATAAGCACATAGCATATTTTTTTTATAGAAGTTTTTAGTTAGTGAAGACCTTGCTTTTGGATAGATGTTTACTAACCAAAAACATCTTTAAAAAAAATATGTTATGTGCTTATTTAGAGCCTTATTCAATTGGCAAAATTGCAATTGAATGGGGGCCATAGTGTGCAATGTCTCTTAGTAACCAAATAGTGGCAACATAATTCAACATGCTGCTTGAGAGAGATCACTGATTGGCTTATTTGAAACGCTACATGTCACAGTCTGTGTATTCATGAGCTACAGATGGCAGAGCCAAACAGATATGATTTCCAGCACAAAAAAACAGATCTTTTAAGCGTTTTTTTAAAATAAAATAAAATAAATTAAAGAGACATATTCCTTGTGATATCCAGAAACCTTCTAAGTCCCTTTTTAAAGTCCTGCATTTATTTATTTTAAACTTCTTTTTTTTTATTTATTTCCTACTGATCTAATAGTTCTTCATAAAAGCATACTATTAATTTACGAGTCCTTGAAATATATATTTAGGCATATTGGGCTTTTTGAAGTGTCTGTGTGACATCACTTGGAACATTTCTGGTATGGTAGTATGATTTTTAAATAGCAGATGATTTTTGGGGGGCTTTATATAATCAAAACGTCTTGTGCTTCATCATCTCTTTCTTCTAAGAAATGAGTGTCATGCTCGGGGCCTAACTGGGCTGTTTTGGACTATGGCTTGGGCTGGGAAAAAGTTATCCTGTTTATGGTTAAAGTTATATATTTTTTTATTGCATATGGTTAAAATATGATTACACTGTTATACTGTATGTATCTTGGTTTATGCTCTGCATAATTCTGCTGACTATTGCATCAGCCCCCACCCAAATTAGATTAAGGCCTATTATGTTACAGTATTGTTATCTGGTGATGCACTCAGCCCCACCTAAATAAACAAACACAGGGGGTCTTGAGCAGATTAAAAGTCTGAGTGTTTACAGCAAATGGTGAGAGGTAATACAGTCACCAGGATGAGATCTGATCTCATCAGAGGTACAGGGTTTTCCAAGTAGCAAGAGGCTTACTGATTGTCCAGTCGTTGTGCCAGAAAATTGTATAAAATGTGCCAATTAATAAAGGTATACAGTTTTGTCTAAATTTACATAGACAAGGTGTAAGTGTCATTCTGTGCATTAAATTATAAGGGATTATATGGTGTTCTGGATATTCTGGTCTGCTGAAGCAAGTTCCTGGGCGTGATTCCTGTGTATGGTCCATCTTCTGCTATCAGAGGTGTACAAGGACCTCACAATTCTGCTGGATAGGTTTGAACTAGGTTTTTACCAAGACGAATTGAAGTAGCAGATCGTGACAATGAGGTGTGATATGACTTAGTGACCTTTACACTTCAGGGATAAGAAATTCGTATCGGGCCAGACTTTCACACTTGAGCACATCTTCTATATGCTGAAAATGATATTGGATATTTTTGCTCATCTTCATTTGATAATCTGTCTCCTTGTATGTGCCATGGTAATCACTTTATCTTAAATCCTTCATTAACTTGTAATTCCAATTGATTTATTCAGCTACCTTATTTAGCAGTGTTAATGAATTCAATCATTGGACAAGATCAAATAACATAAAGCTAACAGATGTCTGTACAAATTCCTGATAATATATATTTTTTATATCTAGTATTTGCATATAAAGGTTTTAGCATCAAAATATCCAAGTTACTCTGGTTCTATATATCATAGTGATGTTTAAGGACATAACCGTTTTAACCTAGGAATATTTAACATATGCATGCATGTATCTTTTTTTTTTAATTATAATATAATGCATAATTCATTGTAAAATAAGACATCTAGATAAGTTCAATGATATCTGTAGCTGAAGAAAGAGAGAATAAGAGGATAGTGATTAGATTAAGGGCACAATACCACGGCAGACCAAGAAAAAACACACATTTATGAAATATGTAACAAACTCACAACATTAGATATGTAAGCTATAAACATGAACGAATAAGATGTAAATGTTAGTCTTCCCTGGTCACAGCAAGAGCCTTAGGGGTGTGTTTGTTAAATATAAATAGAAAGAGGGCTAGGAAAGAAGGGACAAGGGGGTGGAAATGAGAGTTTGTTAGATGATTGGATCTTATTCATACCTGTCCCCTTCCCTCACAGAAGCGGCATTAATTTTAAAATGAATTAATAATTCAATTTTAATAACATTAATAATGCAAGCTTTGCTCCACCAGATATATCAACATCCTTCTAACACATAGCCTTAACCAAAATATTACGGATTCCTCCAGGTACCATCAGAGGTATTGATATTTATTTTTTGTAATTAAAAACCGCTTTGAGTCAAACTCAACTCTGGGTGGACAATCCGCTCCAAATATAAATATATAAATAAATACAAAAGCATTATTAGTTAGCAGCAGGATTTATACAATTGATACAATAACACTCCTCTACACCACCATTTACCTGGCTTAAAATAGAACAAGATTTGTGCTTTGCAATGGAAGTTAAGACATTGCATGGTTAAGTGTATCTAGGCCAAATAACATAAAAATATATCCCAATCAATCATAAACTATACTTATGGGATAATATAAAAATACATATGAACGAACATAACCACAATTTGCCTTAATACCATGGCTCACCATCAATATTTTTGCTCAGGGATTGTAATTTCTCCCTTTTAAGATGGCAAAAAGGGTATGTCATGCTTGTTTCATATCATAAGAAATAATGACTTTTCATGATAATTCATGATGACAATAATGATGTTTCTTGGCACTGTATCACAGCTATATAACATGCTTAACAATCTAAATTCTAATAGTGCATTAACATAGACACACAAGTGAAACTCCGTTCTAAACAGAGAAACAGACAGCAAAACATGACAAAAATATGGAATCGGAGCATCAAGAAACATTCAGATTAAAGGAACAACCTATGAAATTGTATACTTTTGGTACTGAATACCAATGTGTATGTGTGTGTGTGTGTGTGTGTGTGCGCTTAAGACATTCAAATGTGAACACAGATGTACTTTTTATTTACTGTACGGTGGAGGGCTTCTATCGCTCTTTTGCCCACCATATATTAAATGATTGTTGTGGTGAACTACCTACTCAAAAGATCCACAACACAAGCTGAGATCCTGCTCCATGCTGATGACAGCCAGTAAGCTTGAAACAGCTGTACATGGATAGGATTCTCAGCTTGTGTTTAATCCAACCTTGGCTTTGCACTTAAGCTGTGTAATACAGCATGCATAAGCTTAAATTAAGCCATGTTTGAAAATGACTATGGATCGAAGAGCGAGGCATTTGTGGGCACATTTGCATGTCCCAGCTCAGCTACCCAGAATGCAGTGTAATAACTGTTTTTCTCTGAATTCTGAACTGGAAGCAGGTTTTTTTAACTTGCTTAACATTTGAATGTCTTAACACAGATGTACTATTTATTTACTGTACTACTGTATGGTGGAGGGCTTCCATAACTCTTACAGTACATTGTATTATGTACACTACATTGGAAGAAATGTAGTGGCATCATTTCACCCAGAATAACCACTACATACAAAACCTGCAAATCAAAATACTCGGAGGACATTTTAAAAGTCTCCAAGAGTGTAAAACTTTTGAATTCAAAATGATTACACTTTTTGATTCAAAATATACTGATTTAAATATGGATTTCGGATTCTTATCTCATTGCCAAAATTTTTTGTGATTCATGTTTTATACTACATTTCACATGTTCAATTGATGTTGTCTTTTTGCCAAACCGTGGTGCCATTTACTTGCCCTTAATTAGAGCTCTGCTATGTTGTTATCTAAACCTGATCTAAAGACTCACAGGACATTATTTATGGTGCATGTCTTTGTCTCATCCTAAACTCTGAACAGATATATGAACATTTCCGGGTGCATCTTTTCACCATATAATGCAATACTCTGCTTATTCAAATGATAAAAAAAAAAGAAATATATATATATATAAATATATATATATATATATAAATATATATATATATATATATATATATATATATATATATATATATATATATATATATATAAAATGTATGTACAAGCAATACATGCCATGAACTTGTTTCAGAGGATGTAGGAATTTGGACACATCCATTCATATATTGTGGGAATGAGCTAAATTTCACATTTCCAAAGAACAGTACAAGAGATGATTAAAAATAATGTTGGCTTATGAACATGTTAGACTCCATAATAATTCTACTAAATCAGCCTTTGGAGGGTATAGGGAGAAATTAACAAAAATGTACTATACAAATATTAGCTGCCGCTTGAATTGTTGTGCAGCTCACTGGTTGCAAACACCAACAGCAAGCTTTAACCAATTAGTTAGTTAGTTAATTATTAGACTTAAAAAGTCTGGCAAATATTCTGAATGGAGAAAATGTCTAATGCTATGTTGGAGCAGGTAGATCAATTCTACAGTAATTGAAAACTATGGGCAGAGTATAATAATTTAGATTTAAAAACATTTTGGTAATAATCTAATCCTTTTTATACAAGGTTAAAAAATAAAAATATAAAGATTAATATGTGACTTTATAAGTTAATAGCATTTTGTCATGTGATGCAAAGCAACATTTAAATGTTGTACTGTTATCTTTTATGTTTATGGATTATTATTTACATTTATGATCTGTAGGTATAAAAGATTTAATAAAATTGAACATTTTTAAACCTATACAATAGATCATTTTTCATTTTATAGTTATTTTAATAATGGATAAGACATATTGATATTGAAACATATTAATCAATCGATTATTTGTGATTTGGTTAGTAATTTTAAGAATCACTGGAGATCTGTTTTGTAAACTTCTGCTGACTTGTGTGGAAACAGTCCCTAATTTTTAAGGGATATGAAACGTACATATTTGTAAAAATCTGATTTTTACCATTACAGGTAAGTGTTGGCAGTGCTGCAAAGCTGCATTTTTCTATTTTTTTACTTGCTGCCCTTTCTTTAGCGTGCGAACAATCCCTCGGAGCATGATTGTAAATTCAGTTTCCCTTTTTTATGCCACTTTTTCCTTTTTAAAAAAAAAAAAAAAAAAAAGATAAGAATACAAAACACATGTGAAAACAAAAACAAAAAATATATAAAAGCAAATTTGACATAAACGTTCATAATACAATAAACACCATTATGTACTTTCATATACATCAACATCCAGAAAAAAAGAAAAAGCAAAAGCAAAAGGCCACTTCTGACACTATCAAAGTTGTGTAAACATAAAAACGCTATTGTTTTTATAGACTCCAATATACTATAATAAGTATTGACATATTTCAGTTGAATACGTCTGATTCCTAGATGGATCACATTTAATTTGCTTGCTCACCAGGGGCCTCATTCTATTATCGGCCGCAGCCGCTGCGGGGCCGCAAGGACCGGCCGCAAGCTATTCTGCTATTCTATTCCCTTACGGCCGGGGACTCCGGCAGGCTTGCGGCCGGTGCCTTGCTATCTCTTGCGGCCGATCGCGCCGGAGGAAAGCCTTTGATCTAAAACGGCCGCAAGAGATTTGCAATTCAATTGCTCCGGGAAACCTCTCTGCAAGGCTAAAAGCGAGCCGCAGTTACTTGCAGGAAAAAGGTCTCGCTAGCACCAATTAAGCACATAAAATAGCTCAAATAAAGCCATCCTGCACTTTGAGAAGACTATAAAGGGATTTTAGGTGTTAGAAAAAATAGCACATAATTATCCTGTACTCAAATCCGTAAAATATTTTATTTTTAATATCCGTAAAATATACATGTAAAAAGTCCAGAGTGCTTGGAGCACCTCAGACACACCCCCGCCGCAGCCGGCAAATAAACAGTTAATTTGAACTCGGGTTTGGGCAGATGTGCAAGCTTGAGAGTGGGTTCCTTTTATTCCTCATGTCCCCCAATATGATCCCTAGCATTTACAGAGCTGTACAGTGCAGGCTTGAATTTATTTTTGAGTTTTTATATTTCACAGTTTACGGCCGGTTCCAAGATATGCGGCCGGCCGTAAGGGGAGATCCTTGCGGGGCCGTATAATAGAATCGCGAGTTAACTGAACCCTCGCAAGGAATCGCAGCCTTACGGCCGATTTACGGCCGATAATAGAATGAGGCCCCAGATGTGTTGTGATATTCAGAGAAGAGATAATCCTATACTTTTAACCTATTCTGTTTTACAGGTAAATGAAGAGATTAGAAACAAATTTGCCAGGCAGTAATTTGCTCACTTGAATTCAGTCTATTATTATAGTTATTTGTAATGGGGGAAAAAAACACAGCTGTTCTATTCCTAGAAAAATAGATTACAGCTGCAGAAGATAAAGCCATATATATGAAAGGGAAACAAGCACATTGCATAATTAAAATGATAGCTGCTTTACATGTTCTAGTTGTTTTATTCACTTTAATCCTGAACAAAATATCAAAAGGGCAATGTTAATATATAGCTAATGCGACAAGAAATACCACTTTTAGTAGTTACAACATATTAGGACTAGAGGATATTTTCCATAGATATTTATATGTAGAACAAAATATTGCTAGAATAAAGATTTTAATGTAGAAACATTCAAGTTCAGGCCAATTTGCTGTGAATTATAATTTTTTTTAATCCACTAAATATACTGTTCCTGTTCATTTTTATTTTGTTTGCAAGAGAAAATGAAATGTAAATAAACGGCATATGTATATAAACTGATATTAGCCATATATGGGTGTTGCAGTGCCTTTAAAATAATTTTATTTAAACAAAATAAAAATCTTAATGTAAAAAATGAAGGAAGGTCAGGTTCCATACAAGCGGTAACTAAAAATGGCATTATCTAAATCTCTCTGGAATGTATCAGGAACTTTTTCCTCATGTTTTTCCCACCCTAGATTTACTAATCTGGCACCCCTCGTCACAAACTCAGCTGCCCTTGGGACATGAGATCATGTACATCTCTCTTTCCCTGCCACCATACTGCTCCACCACTAGTTGCAGTTGTGTTATTATTATTGTTATTATTATTATTATAATTATTTATTTTTTAATTGTTAAAACATTTTGGAATAAATCAAGTTTTACTTATGAACATGGGGCAGAAATAAAGGTGTGTGTGTGATTGTTTGTTTGTTTATGCTTGTATGAACTAAATGTTTATGTATAAACTACTTTATTCTTTGTCACACACATTGCATATTCATTGTTAAATTACAGTCAACACACAAGAAACTGTTGAACAAAACAATTATAAAGTAAATTATATCATAACTAATATTGTAGTGTATTTACCTCATGGTAGTAGTTAGTGTAACGGGTCGCATGCAGTCGCTACAATAATGCTTTGTTCTATGTATTATATTACTTCCTTTATTAAAAACATCATTACATATATATAAAAAAAAACTCAGATTAGTTTATTTAGTTCCCAATAGAAAGCATAATTCCTCTGACAGATAAGGGCATGAGACACTGTTTTTTAATCTACGCACCAGACAAGGTGTAATACTCGTTTACACCCACCTGCTATCCATCACCAAACAAAGAATATGCTCATGGTACCTGGCTAGAGAGAGTCTATGTTTATATTTGCTCGATAATGCTTCATATGTATTCATATGAAAATGAGGTCCCATCCAAGGGAGGCACCCCTAGGCAGTTGCCTTGTTCCCTTCGTTCTAAATCCAGCCATGCCTGTATCTGATTGAAATCGCCATATGCGCTTTGCACAGTGTCCTTTTAAGTTCTCTTTAGCAGAGTTGTTTTAAGAATTTAGCCTTTATTTAACACTTACATTTTCTTCTGTTTCGTTTATACATTTCTGGAGGAGAGCAGTAATGGGAAGCAGATGTTTTAAAGTAGAGCAACCAAATTCACTGAAATATATAACTATATATTTCTTTTTATTTCATTTGTAGGTGATGTGTGTAATCCCAACCCATGTGAAAATGGGGGGATCTGTTTATCAGATATATCCGATGAAGCCTTTTCGTGTGAGTGTCCAGTTGGCTTCGGTGATCCCAACTGTTCTAGTGTTGTGGAGGTTGGTAAGTGCAATTTTATATGTACAAATCGTATACTTTTACTAAATGTACAACTTTTTACTGCTGCATATTCACATAATAACCAAGAAAAGGGCTTACCGTATATACTTGAGTATAAGCCGAGTTTTTCAGCCCTTTTTTTTAAGGCTGAAAAAGCCCCACTCAGCTTATATTCGAGTCACCCTGCTCCTGCTGCTCTCTCCCTCCCCTGTGTCTCTCCCCCCTCCCCTGTGTCTCTCCCCCCTCCCTCCCCTGTGTCTTTCCCTTCCATTCCCTCCCTCTTGTGTCATTCCCTCCCCTATCATCCTCCTCATCCTCCCTTCTCATCACTCCCCCCCTTCTCCAATTACCCCCCCCTCCCTTTACCCTCACTTACCTTCATCAGCTGCTCCTCTGCGCGTCTTCTGGCTGTGTCGGGAGCCGGCATATGCTAATGACGTGACGCGCATGTGACGGCTTGTCATTAGCATATGCCGGGCCCCGACTCAGCTGGAAGACGTGCAGAGGAGCAGCTGATGAAGGTAAGTGAGGTGAAAGGGAGAGGAGGGATAAGTGAGGGGAGGGGGGGTAAGTGTGGGGAAAGGGAGATTGGGGGATTTTGAGATGGAGGGAAGATGAGGCGGATGATAAGGGAGGAGGAGGGAAAGAGACACGAGAGGGAGGGAATGAGACACGGGAGGGAGAGGGGTGGGAAGAGGCACAGGGGTGGGAGGGGGGGGACACAAAGGGTCACAGAGAGGAGGGAGAGGGGGGACACAAGAAAGGGGCACAGAGGGGAGGGAGAGGGGGGGGGGGACAGAGGACACAAGAGAGACTCAAGGGGCAGCGCATTTCCCACCCTTGGCTTATACTCGAGTCACTACGTTTTCCCAGTATTTTGGGGTAAAACAGGTGCCTCTGCTTATACTCTGGTCAGCTTATACTCGAGTATATACGGTATATATAATTTTTAAAATCAATACTCTAATGTGAGAGGTCTTGGAGTCAGGGAGAAATTATTTGTATTATTTCATTTTATTTGTAACATGCCATCCTATTCTGTAGCGCTATACAGGGGTAAGTTCAAGTCAAAACAATATTAACAAAATGAGGAAAAAAGAAGAAAAGAATGGAGGACCCTGTCTTTGAGCTTAAAATCAAGTGTTTTTCACATAAGATTGAAAACTCCCAGACTTACAATTTAAAGGGTATGGGAAAGGTATACAAGGATTATGGATGTGATGTGTATGTTAGGGCTGGAGGTGATAAGTTTCTTTAAACAGATGAGTTTTTAGTGAGTGTTCGAAGGATATGATGCAGGAGGATAGTCTAGTGGAGCAATGCAAGAAGTTCCAAAGAATGGGGGCAGCACGGGAATGAGAGGAGGTGATGAGAGAGGATGAAAGAAGAAGTTCGTTAACAGAGCGGAGAGGGCGGATGGGGGTGTACTTAGATATGAGAGCAGAGATATAAGAGGGTGCATTATTGTTGATGGCATTCTAGGTTAGGGTCCTGATTTAAAATTGTATTCTGGAGGCTATGGGAAGCCAGTGGAGTGACTGACAGGGGCGCTGCAGATACAGAGCGTTGGGTTTGGTGGATTAGTCTAGCGGATGCATTCATTATAGAGGAGTAGAGAGAGACGGGAGATGGGGAGGCCATCAAGCAGAGAGTTTCAGTAGTAAAGGCGAGATCTGATGAGAGAGTGGATTAGGATTTTAGTTGTGTCTTGTGTTACATAGTGACGTATATTAGCGATATTTTTTAGGTGAAAAAGACAGGATTTTGTTAACGATTGTATGTGAGGAGTGAAAAAGAGGGAAGGGTCCAACAGAACCCCAAGACAACGGGCCTGGGAGGTGGGAGTGATTATGGCATTGTCAACAGTGAGAGATATATGTGGAGTGGAAGCTGTGGTAGAGGGTGGGAAGATTAGGAGCTCAGTCTTTGACATGTTTAGTTTGAGCTGGAGGAGGACATCCAAGAGGAGGTACTAGAGAGGCAGCTGGCCCTTGTGCTAGAGTAGAGGGGGATAGATCTGGTGCCGAGTGATACATTTGAGTGTCATCTGCTTATAGATGGTATTGAAAACTAAAATATTTTGTTAGGGTGGCAAGGGAAGAAGTATAGATGAGAAAAGGAGGGGTCCTAGGACAGAACACCAACATTCAGAGGGTGAGGCAAAGAAGAGGCACCAGAGAAGGAGACACTAAATGTTCGGTCTTTAAGGTAGGATGAGAGCTGTGTCATTGATGCCAAGAGTGGAGAATTTGGTTTAGAAGTGGGTGGTCAATAGTGTCAATGGCAGCAGAGAGATCCAGAAGAATTAGGATAGTGAGGTGACCCTTTGACCTGGCAGTGAGCAAGCCATTAGTTACTTTAGTAAGAGCTGTTTCCATCTGGCTTCCAACCTCAACACTCAACAGAAAGGGGTCATGGAGGGAGTTAGAGGAAATAAAGTGGGTAAGGCAATTTATAAACAAGTTGTTCAAGCAGTTTTGAAGCCAGGAGAAGTCCAATTACAGTATATTAGGTAAATATAAAAGGCACTAGTTTGTCATGGTAGAACTATTTTCTACAAAAATTGGTGACTGCTACAAGTCTTTATAATTATTGCTTATGAGGACACTACATTTGCATGGAAAACAAATACAGAAGAGGTTAAAAAATTGTTCCCACTGCAAGAATGGTATGGTCTATTTTGACAGCCTCTAATTATTGCATGTCAGGGCAATGGAGTCTAGTTATGGAGCGCTACAGATAAATAATTTAGTAAAGTGTTAAGACTTTCCTCTTAAACTTAAACTTTACACATATGTGCAGTTAATTTTTGAGATTTCATGTGCAAACCAAACTTTTTTCCTCTCCGCTGTTAATTAGAAGTGTTCTGTTGATATTCTGTATGAAGTTAAGATAATAGAAAATTACATGATCTGCAATGGAGATGCATCTCTCTTACTCAATCTCTCTCCGTCTTTACTTTCTATTACTCTTGCTCTCTCTCTTGCTCAAATTCTTTCCTTCTTTCTTTCTTTCTTCTTTCTTTCTTTCTTCTTTCTTTCCTTCTTTCTTTCTTTCTCCTGTCACATAAGTTTCTAAACTATGACAACTTGTAAGAATATCTAACCACAATACACAACTTCATCCTCTTAAATCTTCAGTATAAATTTTCTTCTTTTTTTACTATTCTACACCATTTATGTTCAAATCTTACATGAAAATACTGTAACATTTCTTATTATAAAATATGCTTAGATCAGGATTTAGCTCTGTGGCAGTAACAATATGCATAAACTTTCATGGAGAATAGAAAATAGATATCTTTTATCGTTTTGCTCATGCGGTTATTACTCTATTTTAAATTCACCATATATTGATGGAATTTGATCACTTCCATTGAAACGGCAAAAAAGCTTGGGAAGGATTTATCTATTATTAGAATTGATCCGCATTTTAAAATTAATAAAAGCTTTATACAATATCCTTGAAACTTAGAATTGCACAACACTAAGAATACATAGCCCTTAAACAATGCTTTCTTTCTATTTCTTAGAATTTTGTTTAGTCTCAATGAAGAAAAACTATAAAAAATGTCCATGCATTAAGTATTAATGTTGTTTTGCAAATTTCCATGTACAAGTTTAGCATAAAGATGCAAATAAAACCCATAAGCATAATAATGTTTACTACTTTAGTTAAAAACTTGGCATTGTTGATTGTAGTCTATTAAAGATAAAATAACTCACTGCTGAAAACAAAATATTTTTGTGAGTCCTTTATGAATCTTTTTGTGTTTGATGTTCTGGGTTACTGTGTGTTCATTCATTAAAATCTTGTGTAGTACAAAAGTGTTAATATACTTACTATACAATATAAATATGTATTTACTTTTTATTGTATAATTTGTTTAGTTTACTTTTATGTCCCTTCCTGTTGGCATGTGCTGGTATGATTCTTGTAATTTGAGATAAAATAATGGCTGTGGGCATTTGATTATTGTTGTTGTAGGTAATAATAATTAATTCATTTAATCAATCCTTTGTTTTAATTATAAAGCTCTAACCATTTCCTCAACTCTAATTTGCATACAGAGAATACATATGACATACATGACATACTGTTATACATCCTGGTACAAAACCTTGCTCCCATGATAGATTACAAACTAAAACTTTTATACAGAGCTGGATTTTAGAAACAAAAAGTGAGGGAGTTGGTGGTGGCCCAGTCAACAAAAAGATTCAGGAATAGCATGTGTGATTTGTTTACACTAGGAAATTGGTAGATTTCTCTGAATAAATGGGTTTTTAGTTGGAGATAGTCTTGAGAGAATGAAATGGAGAATCCCACAGGGTAGTGGCAACCAGTGCTGGATCTACTTTTTCAGAGCCACTAGGCAGTGAAGTGGAGGAGCCCCTGCGAGTGAATATGCAAGGTATTCATGGACCTATTTTTGCCTTTTCTGTAAGTGTAAGTTCCTTTTTCTGTTTAATTCTCTTGTTCTAGGTGGTTACTCCCTAGTAGCCATTCTATGAACTGCAGCATTTAATTTGTTTTAAAGCCAGAAACCATTTTTTTTAAAGTAGCACCCCTTGCAGGGAAATGCCCCTAGGAGGCTGCCTAGTTCGCCTAATGGGTAATCCGGCCTTGGTGGCAACATAAGAGAATTAATGAAGGCAAGAGTATGTGGCGTTTGGGATGTAGGTGTTATATTGGAGTTGTCGACGGTACAGTGATGTCAGGTGCTGGTGACATGAGAGGGTTGGATTAAAAGGATTGGTGACATGAGAGGGTTGGATTATTAATCTATGACCTGTTTCTTTTTACATGGTTGGTGGCTATTTAGAAGATGTCAGATAATCAGTTGGGAACACAAGTTATTAGGCAGGAAGAAGTAGATTTTGGTTTCACTACACTAGATTTACAAATGCTGGACCAAAATGGCCACAAGGAATCCACTTGCTTACTTCTCCAAGGGCCGGATGTATGTCTTGGAGAAGTAAGTAGGGAAATTATTTTGGTGGATACACAATCTGTAACATACCGTTGACATTCAGCCTAAGAGTGCACAAAAATAAACTACTTTTCTTTTTGAAGTGTTTGGGGTTTTACATAAATATATAAGTAGGTGTAGGATTTGTGGTTGGTAATTAGGCCAAGTTACTCCGATATTGTGCAGGTTTTCTGTAAGTAAATTAAAACAACTGATCAGCTGCTTGACCTGCCTATAATATTGTAAAAATCTGGACTGGCTCCATACCTTCAATGACTTGAGTGTCTAAGCCTGGTTTAAACCTTAATTTTCATGATCCCATGGGAGGCTCTGTGCCTTGCCATCATTATGATGAGCTTCTTTGCAAGTTCCTCAAACTATGTAAAATAGTAACAAATTATAATCTTAGTATATAGGACTTTTTTTTAAATGCAATGTCCTAATTACGATAACATTGTTTTGAAAGATCCTTAAACGTAGCTTGAATAAATACATAAATTACTTTATTAATACATCCATATATACTTTGTTTTTCTAAGACATGTATGGTTTCAATGAAAATGTATTTGAATCTAATGCTGTACTTAATTTATGTTTATAATTTAAAAAGGGTTTTCTCCATTGATATACAAGTTTAAAAAAATAAAATATTTTCCTCATTTTTTCTGTCTATTTTAACTTGAATACACCTCTGTATGGTCAAATTGGCATTGTAATATGCCTCATGCTGTGAATTTCATCATTCCTCCCCAACTACCATCATTGTAAATCATTACAAATCACTGTTGTCAGCACAATTCATTCTTTAAAAGCTAGCCACACAAATTTCCATGCACTTTCATATTTTCTTGGTGAGAGTTCATTGTAGTAATTTTCCTTACATTTCACAGAACCACTTTATTTGTGTATCTCTTGTGCATTTTAGAACACTTTACATGCTGTGTAAAGGAATATATTGAATGTATGTAGCAGTATTCATGTATTATCAGTATGTAATGGGCCAATGTACAACTATTTCATCATTTAGGCCAAGTTCCATTCTTATCCGCGGTATGAATTTTATGATGTACACGAGATGGTGGGCTCTGTATTTATTTCTTTAACTGATCTCTACAATCTTGCCTGTCACAGGGAAGCAATATTCCTGAACATTTCCATGTGTGTGAAATAACTATTCATATTCTGTTTAATAAGCTCCAATACTTTTAATTTTCCAGTTGCAGAAAGAAAGTCTTATTACAGACCGGCACAGCCAGAGACCTTATGCAACCTAAAATTACTCCAGGAAAACTACTTAATTTTTTATACTAGGTTTCCATAAAAAAATATGCATACTTTTCATAAATATAATCCTTGTTGTTAAGATGAAATATTCTTCCTCTTGCTTCCACTTTAGATAAGATTTTAAAAGACCACTATTATATTTTTTTTGTCTATGTGGTTATTTGAATAATTAAGCTTGATAAAGGATAACTATTTTTTAAAATTTCAAAATTAATTAACACATCCTCATCTTTATCTTGTACACCCAATAATGGATAAAAACTAATAAACATTCAATTTAGATTTAATGAATACACATGACCCATGCATGATCCATTTAGGCTAGTTGATGGAATAACTGACACGACAACTTGAGTTGGGAGAAACAACGGGCCACAGCTTTATTTTGAAACAATGTAAACAACAACCATAACTTATTTAAATGACTAATTTAGTCCTTTCCTTCCGGGGGAGGAGCCAGGCCACGAACAGTGACCTCACGCTTTGAGCCCTGCCCAAAGCCCCAATGCTTATCCTTAAGCACGCCCTGTGAGGTGGGGCCATCGCCCCCTTAGGCCAGTGGGCCGGGCAACTCACCTCCCGCAACGGAGCATGCGAGGGACGCCTCGCGAGGCTGCGATCCCCCCTGCTGGACATTAAAGCCAAGGCCCGCAAAACACTCTCCCTAAACTCCAACATCATCAACTCGTACCCTATTTCCGTAAGATGAACCTTATCTTTTGCGAAAAAATCATCTGCGCCGACCGGTTCGAAATCTTTATACCGGATGGCAACGAAACCATGTTTTCTCACAAAACTCGCAATCTGCTGGTTAATCTTCTGTCTAGCCTTATCCAAACATACTGGGTCGCGCGCATTACGCCATGATCTTCTCTTAATCATCTCAGACCAGATAAGGAACGTCCCAGGGAACTTCTTCACCCATTTCTCGATGTCTCGTCTCATCACTTTTAGCATTCGTCTCATGGGAACTGTCCCCAAATCGTTCCCGCTGGCATGAAGTATTATCACACTGGGCTGACCGTAACGCTGACCGTAAGTTTCCAAGAGACCGTCGAGCTGCGCCCATCGCAGACCCCGAATGCCACACCACCTTACGCGTAAGTCCGTAACAGGAAAGCCCAGTTGTGCCTTTTCTTCGGTAACTGCGGCTAACCTATGGGCCCAGTACACGTATGAATGGCCCACAATCCATAGTTGCTTCTGTTCCCCTGAAAGTAGAAAGCAACACCATTAAACCACTGCATTTGGCCGTACATAGGACCGAAAACGGTCTGAGTCCCACCTCCCGATGCGCTTCACTGTCGCATCGGGCAACCACAACCTAACCGCTTTAGTGGCAGCTCCAATCTGAAAGGAGTGTGTTCCGAAGTCAGACTGCTTGAAACCGAGCCGATGCAGTGCGCTTTTTAAAACTCTTTTAAATTGATACGTAGACAGTGCCGTTCCATCGGCGTGTACCAGCAGCGAACACCGTCCCGCGGGTCGCTGCTTAAGGTACTCCATTACACATGCATATGGGCAACACTCCGTGCCAACCTGATGCAGAACAACTTCTCTTCCTTTACCCACTTGGTCGGTTTTTGACCTCCGCAACCACAATACCACCATGCCTTCCCTGAGGCAGGTATCCACCAATTGCAGTCCCCCCGAACCGTGTCTACTGTTCGCGACTAACTCCCCTATCCTAAACGCTCCGAAGAACGCAAGGGAAAAAGCCGTTCGGAAAAGTAGGGATTCAAAGGGGTTTCTGCAAACCACCACCAACTCCTGAGCCAATCTCAGCAACAGCGCAAATGTTATTGGTCGCCTACTATCTGGCCTTTGCGCCCCGCTGAACATTCCGCGCACCACCTTGCGCACTAGAAACTCCTTTGTAAGGTCCCTCTGCCCAGCAAGCTTAAACATAAAAGCAAGCGCCGTGACCTGTCTCCCTACTACGGTTCTTGATTCGCCTTGCTCGGCGCACCGCAGCAGGTACCAATGCAGGATCCCTACGCTCTTGTCTTCCGTCGTGGCACCACCTGCCAGTGCCACTAGACTATCCCATTTTGCCCACACACGTCTATAAGCGTTCCACGTCACTGGGGCAACAGACTGTCTCACGAGTCTCGTTACCTGACAGCTCCAATCTCCCAAAGCTCCTCAGGGATGTGCTCCCCCAGGGCGTTCGCACAAGGAGCCAGCGCCCTGAAGCGATCCTCCTGAAACCGAGAGAGGGCGTAAGCAATTCCGTTTTCCACATTTGTCACATGTCTTGCCTGAAACCATATGTTCAAGCGAAGGCAACATAGCACAAGATGCCGGAGCAATCTAATCACCGGTACGGATGCTGCCGTGATGTTGTTCACGGCTTCAACCAACCCCTTATTACCCGAATGGAAAATGACTCGCCTGTCCCTGAAACAGGCACCCCATAAGTGCACTGCTACCACCATAGGAAACAGCTCCAGGAATGTAGGGTTCTGCAGTAAACCTGCCTCTTCCCATTCCTCCGGCAACGCACCATCTCCCTTGGAGATAAGCCCCACAACCAATCGGTCCGGACCCATCGGTGTGGAGATCTAGCTCTGCACTGGTGGCGCCCTCCTTTTGAAGGAGCACCCGCCCGTTAAAATCTGCAAGGAACATCGCCCATACCCTTGCATCATCACGCATGGCCCTAGAGACTGTTAGGAAATGATGCGGCTTCGCAATCCCTATCGTAGCCAGCGACATCCGTCTACAGAATATCCGCCCCATGGGGATAATTCTGCATGCGAAATTCAACTTCCCCAATATTGATTGAAGCCGCCGCAGGGTCACCCTCCGTGCGCCCCGTAGCGCCTTAATCTCCGCTTGCATGTCCACCACCTTCTCTAAGGGAAGACTACACTCCATTTTGCAGGAGTCGATCCGAATCCCTAGAAAAGTCAATTGCTCCGTAGGGCCCTCAGTCTTGTCATGGGCCAGTGGTACCCCGAATTCTGTACAGATTTCGGTGAATACCTCCAGCATGAAACGGCAAGCGTCGTTTCCCGCTGGGCCAACGAAAAGGAAGTCATCCAGGTAATGGGTAACACTCTTGTACCCCGCCTCGATGCTCACAACCCATTGTAAAAATTTGCTGAAGGCCTCGAAGTAAGCACAGGATATCGAGCATCCCATGGGTAAACATAAGTCGACGAAGTAACTTCCATCTACGAAGCACCCCAGCAACCGATGGCTTGACGGGTGTACGGGGAGCAATCTGAATGCTGCCTCGATGTCCACTTTCGCCATAAGGGCCACCTGGCCCTCCCTCCTCACCAGGTCGACCGCCCGGTCAAATGACTCATAAGACACAGTAGCCTGGTCTTTTGATATGCCATCGTTTACCGAACGACCTCTGGGGTAGGAGAGATGCTGGATCAATCTAAATTTACCCTTCTCCTTCTTGGGGACCACCCCGAGTGGAGACACGACTAATCCCTGGATGGGCGGGGCCACAAATGGCCCTGCCATCCTCCCCAATTTTACCTCATTAAGCACCTTAGCTTTAGCTACCCCTGGGAAATCCCTAGCCGACTTCAGGTTTGGGACAAGAAAACCTTGAATGTCGACCCCGCATGGAATCCGGAATCCTTCTCGGAACCCGTCCTCCAACAGGCGCGCCGCTTCGGCGGTGCCTGCCAATTTACCGTAGCGTTTTAGCCACAGCAGCATGGCGGGGAGGCGTATGGGCGTCCTGCCCCTTTGCGGGAGGTTCGCCCCTGCCTCCCTCTTTTGGTCTACTGCATCTAGACAGGGGGTGTTCACCTCCACAATTTGAGCATGCATGTTTAAACCTGCAGTTAGGTGCCCATCTACAGACCCCCTCGTTATACGAAAAACAGGTTTTAAGGCCTGCTCCTGAGGCGTGGGTGGGGCCCTTAGCTCCACCGGCCCCGCTCCGAAAGGGCGTCGTGACTCTCATGGGTGTCATGATGTTTAGCCAATACGCCACCGCTTTGTCACTCCACGCCATGCTTGGCCTTGAGGCCAAGTATTGCCGGAATTCCTCGTCGTACCGCCACCAGGCCGTACCCCCATAGACCTTGTGACCATTCCGAATTTCATCTATGTAAACAAATAATCCCGAACTCTGTTCGGGGTGCCCTCACACAGTACGCAAGCCCAAATAGAAAATGCTTGCAGCCAGGTATCAAACGTCCTGGGTAGCCTTGCAAAAGATTTCCCCTCCCTGGGGCCCCTCTCGGCCAAATCTGTTTGCCTAGACATAGGGAGAAGGGAAAACAACTCTATAAATTCCCTCCTCCAGATCTTTTCCTTGACATCCTGTGTAAGGTGTGCACCTAAATTATCCAACGAGCATAGGACTATAGGTCTCATGGCTGCGTCGGTAACTCCCACATTGGTATTCCCTACTGCTGCAATCGCATTGCCTACCGGCTCGGGCGCGCGCAAGCTAGCTAACGCCTCGCTCGCGCTCGCTGGCGCCACTACCGCTGCTGGCTGGGACCATGCACCCTTTGCTAGCCCCCCTATCCAAGCTCCCATTTCGTGTTCGCTAACCGCAATGTTGTGCGCAGCTAGTAGAGTCTTTAACGACCCGATAAAACCTCCCTTGTCTGCTGCGCAGCTCAACTCTGAGCGCTCACCTGCTTCTGGAAGCTTTGGAGTAGATACGGCCAACGGAGTATCCCCGCGTCTCTCCTAACGCTCCAGGGACTCTGACCGTCTGGCCCTCCGCGGGCTCCTCCTCTCAGATCCAGTGCCAGCACAGCTGGCTTCTGCTTCTTGACCTGGATCTCCTTCTGGATCTGTGGGTACAAGAAGAACAGTCACTAGCTCTCCGCGACCTGCATGCCCGTGCCCATACCGCCCTTTCCTCGTCTGAGGAACGGTCCTGGTCACCTAAGCTTGCGCGGCTGGAGTAGGCTAGCACTGCCTCCGCCGCCCCCTGTAGGGGTTCCCCTGAGACTTCCTCGGGCGTTGGAATATCCAGATGTTGGTCAGTCTTAGACCCTTTGCGCTGTGGCCTAACCGTATCGCCCTCAGTCTCTACTCTGCTACGTCTTAGCGGTGTGTGCGTAAATAGTAGCGGACTGTACCTGCTCGTAGCCTTCTTAGCTCGAGTGGGGCGTCCAAGCCTCGCCACTGCCGCTGTCACAGGCATGTCATCAATCATGACCATGCTGTCTTGGCTATTCATCTCTCTGATCACCCCGTCTCTTCTCTCTCTCGTCGTCGCCATGCTCCTCTCACTGCCAGTTGGGCGTCCCTGTAAAGTACCAGAAGCACTGTTATTGAGGGAAACCCCAGGGACCGTCTGCTTGGCACCGTGAGGGCCTGTAGGAGCCTTTTTAGGACTCCCGGCTTTTCTCTTACCCCCGTACGGGGTGTTAGAGGGGTGTTTCTCGACCTTTGTCGCGGCCTAGGACCTTTAGGCAAGTTGGCAGGTGGTGGCCAGAGTGCTAGGCCCTCACCCCCACCGCCCGTGATCCTGGCGCTCGCCTGCCTGGGGGGTATGGGGTCCCGGCCGCCCTGACCTGTAACCCCCCCATCTCTTGTGTCTCTCTGCTACCCGATGGACGGGGGTCTGGCAGCCCTACAGTGGTGGGATGGGAAAAAAATTCCCTGGAGGCATCAGAATTGGCTAGGACACCAGCCACCGCAGGCTGTTCCTGTTCAATGTGCTGAGCTCCAAGCGCAGAAGGCATGGGAGGTCCCAGCCTGTCCTGCACCCACCTGACCCCTTGGCTTAAGGCACGGGTCCTAACCTCAGCCAGCAAAGCCTCTAAGCCTTCTGGATCCATATTAAGACTACCAGGGGGACAAACAGGGGGAACAACAGGCAGAAGCTCAGTCACACACAGACACAGGAACACACACAGGCAAAACACTCACACACAGACAAGACACACAAAGACACAAAACGGAGGAAGAAAAACAAGCAAGAGAAGCCTCAATCAGTATATCCCCTTATGTGCTGGTAAGCTAGGGTAAAATCTCAGTAATTAAACCTTCCTACTTCGTTTTGGCTGCAGGACCTCAGACCTCCGTCCATTCCAGTCGGGAGACCGCGCTGCTGTGTTCAACGGCACGAAACGGGCTACCGACACGCCCCCCCGACGCTCCTGATTGGCTGATAGCCTCACAGGCTCCGCTGGGTCACGTGACGCTACAGGCTGACCCAGGGAGCCTGTGCAGCCTACGCGTCGTTCAGCATTTTGGAACTTCCTGTATATTTAAAGCTTGCTCCACATCAGGAATTAAAATAGTAGATCCCACAGCAGCATAATTGCATATAAAAAGTATTACATTTGAGGCATATTTTCAAGTGTAATTCTTTGAAATAAAGTATACTTTTAAATAAATATATGACAACAGTGTTCCTTAAACTGTATGGAAGAAATGAACAAACAAAAGCACAGTCTTTGTAATTGCATTTAATGCAAGATTTTTATATGAATAAAACATTTCCATAGTAAACACATAGTGAGCATCACATACTCTGAACATTTTCTATATAATGAGAAGCTCTGTGACATTTTAAATATTGACATTTTTATTTTATTTATTTTGAATACATTTGACTAAATCTGGTATTTTACTATATATCCTTCTACTATATTGGATTTTTTTATGTAATATAGATTTTTCTTTTTTACATCATGAAACCCTCTTTGTGACTCTGTGAGGAACAATGATATATTTTTTCTTGCTGGTGTATTGATTACTTTATAACATTATGGAAAAATATACAGTAAATTGCTATAGTAGTTTTCTTTTAATAAACGCATGGTTGAAACCCAAAGGAATAATCAAGAGATCTCACAAACCCAAAAACCCAATTTTTAGACAGCATAATATATAATATTGTTATTGTGTAATGATCCTTGTCCTTCAGAAATGAGCTTCTTCATATAGGAAAGTCAAAGTATTGATACAAGTGTCTTCTTTTTTGCATAATGATCCATCGAAGCCTATTTATTATCCAGTGAGGATGGAGACCGTTTAATCTGGTGCAAAATCAAATGGAAAACCATTTTGACATTTTATTGTCTTGAAACTACTGCATGTTGTTTTTTTGTTTTTATTGTGATTTTTTTTGTTTCTCCATTCTATATTACACAAGTAATTATTAATTTATTAAGCTTTGCCATATTCTGTAGCTCGAAGTACAGGGGAACGGTAAATATATAGGAACAGAATCTGATAAAACTAAATATTTAGAGGGCCCTGCTCTAACAAGAGCTTGCAATCCCCCTTTGAAACACTTTGATTTAGTTTAATCTCCCTAGTGATCAATGTAAAGAAATGATAAATGTATACAGTATATCTTAACATTTAATGGGACTAGAAAATATTGCATAAATAGTAGTTTTTACAATCAAATAAATGGTACCAGCTGAGATCTATGCACTCGGCAGCTCATGAAGACACATACTCTGTGGTACTAGCTGTGCAATCTCTTATACTAGCCAGTCAGGGGCAAAGTATCAGCAACATGCGACTGAGGGCATCCAGACCTTTGCGCTGTGGACAACAGGGCAAAGTCATCAGCGTGCCGTCAAATGCGCGCACCTACATCCCATCTGCCAGAGAGACTGCAGGTTAGAAGGCAGAAGGGCAGATAGGGAGTGGAGTGCAGGGGACAGAGTGTGGAGATGGGGTGCAGGAAAGAGGGGATGGGGTGAGGAGAGAGGGAGAGGATGGGTGCAGAAGAGAGGGAGAGGATGGGTGCAGGGGATAGAGGGGATGGGGTGAGGAGACCGAGTGAGGGGTTGGGGTGCAGGGGACAGAGGGAGAGGATGGGTGCAGGGGACAGAGTGTGGAGATGGGGTGCAGGTGATGGGGTGCAGAGAAGGAGAGTTGATGAGGTGCAGTAGAGGTGAGGTGATGGGTGCAGGTGATGGGATGCAGGGTGGCATCCCATCACCATTATTACATCCCAAGCTCCCACCAATAAATCCTAGGCTACCACATTACTAAAAACCATAGATTAACAAAATGAAAATCCTGAATGGTGTAGAGAGCTCTTGATGCAGGGTGGCGCGCAGTTGTCGGCACTCTGTTCTCCAGCTTGCAAAGGACATGCTACCGCGGCTGAGACATAGTCACTGATTGCAGCTCATGAAGACCCAGATTAAGTCAAAGGTCAGACCAAAGCAGGTACTATTTGTTGGTCTGTGGGACTTCTTATAGACCCCTTTGGGGGCACAATATGGACCTCTATGGTGGTAGGAAGGATGCCATGTTGACTACCTTGATGGTGTGGGTGTTGTTAGGCGCCATTTGGGTTCGTTGAGGGCTTGATTACTATTTGATTCCATGGGGATCTCCATGGTAAGAAGCTAATATTTTGTGCCATGGGGATCTGTAAGGACCCCATGGTTATACTTTTGTTAGAGCATCCCATAGCTCATAGGAGCTAGTGGGTTTCAAGGGGGAATTCAGGGAGATCCTGTGGCTCATATAAGGTAGTGGGTAGGAAATGGGAATTCCGAAGGATCCCTGGCCTCATAGAAGATTGCTGGTAGTGTGTGGGGATCGTAGGGATGCCCAGGCTAATGGGGGGTAGCGATTATTAATCCCCTTAATTGGGTCACAATAGAGCAATTACTCCTTCAATCTGACACAATTAAGGTGCTAGCTTGAGCATAACTTCAAATTGGAAGCATCCATACTTCTCTGTTGCATTTTTGTGCACTTACAGGGGATTTAAGTACCTGAAGGCTTTTATAATATTTTGAGCACTTGGAAAGCGTTCAGAGTAAACCTCAGTGAGATTGGATATCATTACGGGAGGCATGTGATGGGGATTTATACAATAGTTATGGGAAAGACACTCAGGGCTAATGATATTATGGACACTTGGAGCACTCTGATGGGATTTCTTGGAGGTTAGATTTTAGTGGTGAGTTGCAACTGCACTTTACTCGGCTCAGTTCCTACGGCAGCAATGCTATGGAGTCCATAGACACATATCCACACATTATTTTCTATATAGGTGTGTGGTAAACTTATGATAGGGATATAGCAAGGGGAAGAAAACCTGAACTAGCATAGGGCAGCATAAAACCTAAATACATCCTTGCTGCACAAGATAGATATAAATCATATTTAGTGTGAACATTTCTCCTTTTAGTCAAATTTCTTGTTAAAAATTAGCAACTGTTTGTGTCAAAACACATCTGAAAACCATTAAATATGTCACATTTACACCAGTTTCATTACTAAAAATATTTATTTCCCTGTTTTTGTATACATATTCCAAGAGGCAAAAATGTGTGGGTAAAGAGCACTAGTGGGCAACATGCAGCCAGGTCTTTTTTTTTGTTTATGGCCCTGCAGCAAAATATTAATCTCTTAAAAAAAAAATAGGCTGCCTATTGCTAAAATAGTGTAACCTTTTCCACTGAGACTTCTTGAATTATACTAGAAATTCTTTTGGTTGGGGCTTGAGCACTCAATGAGAAACTTTGCCATTGCCTCCACATTGACAATGAGAAAAAGATGTTACTTTGTAATTAGGTACATTCGTTAGTCTAAAGCAACATTTACTGTTAGTATAACTATCCTGGCAAGTACACTGAAACAAAACACATGGAGTAAATCACATTACTAAATTCACTGCCTCTGTATGAAACCACAATGAATAGGTCATATTGACTACTTGACTACTGCTGCTATTGTATTTACTTATTGTTTTATGCTATATTAGAACAAGCTTTAGAATGCCTTTTATTCTACAGTGTTTATTCACTAGATATTTCTCTCAAATAGAAAGTTGATTGCTATTTGGAGAACAGCCCATGTGTGTATAATGTTATATAATATGAAAATGAAATGGGCGCTGTAATCTAATTTATAGTACGCTCTTTTGAAGAAGTATACTAAATTGGGCAAGATGTTTTAACAAGAAAACAAAATTCAAACAACCTTCGACTTTATTTACTATGTAAAGTTCAGTAGTTTCTGTAGCAATGTTCTAGAATAATGCATAGTGTGTTCACATTAGTGGGGAAGCCCTAACATCCTCCCACATCCCTACCTATCTATAATATGATCTGTCTATGGCAGGGAAGAGGTTAAATAAGAATACAAACTAAAGCAGGAGGTTTATGACCCCTCCTCCAATTACCCCCTATGAACCAAGGAACCACGCCAATTTCCCTCTCATACCCGCTAGCCCCTATAAGCCAGGAGATTACTCATCTAAAGTATAATGATGACAGTCCTTATAGACTCCCATGGCACCAAATATTAATCCATTACAATGGAGGTCCCAATGGATCCCATGTAATCTAAAGTATAGCCAGGGGGGTCCATATGGACCCCCATTGCACTTAATGTTAACCCCTATACCATGGGTGTCCTCAACAGACCCCCATGGTATCTAATATAAACCCCCATACCACAGGGGTCCTCAACAGCCCTAAGAAACACATAATATTAACACCCATATCATGAATGTACTCAACTGCCACACATGGCACCTGATATTACACTATACTATATATACTACATAAAGCTGATATTCCTTATTCACAATGGCTGCTGATATAGCATGTAATACCAAACTCGATTAAAAGCAGTTTTATTTATTTATTTACTTTCTAAATATATTTGAAAATTATGAACATTAGCCATTAAAAAATAAATATACAACTACATTGTTTACTTACATCTAGTCCTTCTTGCCAAACATGGAAGCAATTGATGGCAAATAAGATAATGCAATAAATCCCCTATCATGTGGGAATTAAGGTTTTATATATCTTCATATGCCAGAATGAAGCATTTTTACCCCAGTGTTTCTTATGCAAGTGAATATAGAGTTTAACATTTGACAGATGTCACATCAAATGTTAATGGCACTTTATAGCACCCATTATATGTTAATGTTTGGTGCGAAGAGTGTCTGTACTGGCCCATATAACTTAACATTCTCCCTGGATACTACTTGTAATGTGAGATTTAACGAGCAATAACTGTGTAAGTAACAGGCAGTTTATAACTCTAGCTCTCCCTGCATATTCAATATTGTTATAAGCAGTATCAATCCTCAATAAAAACATAACTTAAAGGGACATGGAGGGTTTCTGGACTTTACTAGGTATAGAACATATCCATGTATCTATTTACTTTTATTTAGTTTATTTTATTAAGTGCTTATAAGCTCTATTTTTACAGACTAAAATCAAATATAGTACCTGTTGGAGTCTTCCCTCATGAAGACGCTAACTCGGCGGTATTTGCGGTGCAGTGTCTAATACTAGTGCCATGTTGCGGCACGCTGCCGAGACTGAGACCTGGTCTGTGATTAGCTAGTATTAGACACTGCACAGCCAATACAGCAGAGTCTGCGCCTTCATGAGCTGCAGAGGGCAATCCCAAGCAGGTATTATTTGATTTTAGACAGAAAAAAATAGTTGCTAAGCACTGCTTAATACAAATAAAGTACATAAAAGTAAATCGATACATAGGTATATTATATACCTAGTAAAATCCAGAAACTCCCAATGTCGCTTTTAAAATGTTTTGTTGTGAATAGAAAAAAACAGGTTTGAAGCCATACAAAAAAATATTATTTAGCAGGAAAAAAGATTAAAAGTTTTGTCATCAAGTTCATCTGGCAGCATATATGTAATTTTAAATATTCTAGCAGTCATGTAACACTGCCAAATTAACCCTTGAAAAATAAAAAACTTTGAGAAGACTCCATTAAAATGACTCCTGTTGTGGGAAAGTTCCTCTCTGAGCATATGTGTTGCATAGCCTTCCATAAATGTGTTCACAAGTAAATCTAGTGTAGAATAGACTTTGTCCATAGATCGGTTACTTGATAACCCTAGAGTACCTGGCTAACTGGAAAGTGGGGCACTTATTTCTATAATATTTTCTACTACTTGGCCCCACCAATGCATTCTCATAGGCAAGACGGAAGCGTCTTATATCCATGTGTGTATCTTTATTTGCATTTACTTCTTCATAAATCCCAAGATTTATGAAGAACCATTTCTTTTAGCACCTTGAGGAGTGTCAAGGTGCTTCCAAAAGCATTGTGTTTTTGATGCTCGTATAGAGCAAGGTTTTTTTTTATTCACTACAACCCAACAATGACAATTATCATATTTGAGTACCACATTAACTAAAATGCTAAAATAACTAAAAGTTTTCTTAATGAATTGTCCTTAACACTACAAATCAAAATATTTTACAAAAGTGATGTGCAACCCATGTATACTTTACTACAATCGTATTAATCTTCTATTGCCTATTTTTGTTTAATATATATTTACATTTCGTATCTTGTGAGCAAAGTAAAAATGACTATTAAAAATGGTTGTGTTGTCGCCACAACTGCTATTTCATAGTCCAAACCTATTAACCATTTTGCTAAATATCTACATACTTTGCAAAAGGTAAAAAAGAACAATATATCTAATCTTGGCTATATACTAGAATGAACAGTTCCTTCCAAAATATACACAACCGAAACTGATTAGTACCACTGGTCATTATTTATTCTGATAATGCATGGGGAAGACGCAGCTTAAAAACTCTTCACTTCAAACCATCATAATTACATTACAGCATCATTTTTAAGAAGGAAGACACTTTTATCATATGCATTTCTGCTCTCTAGTGGTACACAGCATATATGGTGACTTTACATCAATATATATTATTTTTTTTAGATGGATCTTTTTTAATAACTACGAAGTGCTACAAATGTATAGTATATATTCAAATCTTGTGGTTTATCAAAGATAAGGGTGCAGGCAAATGTGACAACTGTCAGACATGTCAGTTTATATACAGAAACCCATTTGAAGGAAGTGATGACATGGTTTATTAATCACATTTTTGTACATGAGCTCACAGTGTAATATATCAAAGCCCATTGCATTAAAGAATCCATTTTATAGAGGTTGTTAATAACACCACAAGACAGACCAGTATGCCATTTATTATAACATATTTTATTTAAACTTGTACTGCATACTAGGAATTAACAGAAAAATGGCATTCTCTCTAGGAAGTAATGAAATAATATAAACCATTCCCATTCAGTCATGAACAATAATTTATCTTTAGCAGAACTTACTTTCTTTTTTCTTTTTCATGCGCATGCTTTAAAATGTCTAACATATCGGTTTCTTAATCCATTATTTTACAAACACACATTTTCTTAACCTCCTATTCTCTTGGATCACACGAGTAGGTGCAAGTCTTTAATATTAATCAAAAATGAAAAAATTTCCATGTGGTTATTTTATTATTGAATTTTCTTTTTCAATTATTACTGTGAAATACTTCTAGAAAAGTTTTTTTATAAAAAGTGACTGGAAATAAAGCAAATCAACTGTATGTCTGTTCTTCTGCTAGCTTCTTATGTGACTTTACCTGCTGGTTTCCTACATTGCTTGCAGTAAGAGTCAGCAGGATGCTTGGCTATTTAAGGAAAAGGGATAAGCTGCAATACCAGAAAGGCAATTAGTTATGACATTAGTAAACCCCAGTTTAACACGCATTAGTACTAAAGTATATCGGCTGAGTATGTCTCAAATGAGCATGAAGTCAAGGTATGAAAAAAAAACATGCAGCCCTTTGTAAAAAGCAAATTTTGGGAGTAAAGTTAAGTATTTTTTCTTCCATTATCCCTCCTTCGTGCTCATTTGAGAGACTAACAGCTGAGTGCCAGTGGCTTAAAGGAAATTGGTGTTAGATAAGGAGCATAGATCCTATGGAGAAAAAAAAACAGCATATTATTAAATGGAAAAACATATACATTATCATCTTATAGACATTGAATTAGTGCGTTTAGCTTCTTGCATTAGGTTTCTTTGAACATATGCAATGCTTAGAGAGGGTGGTGATATCCGAGCCTGTGACATCAGCACTATAGCTGTACTCTGCACAGTAGGCAAAAAGCTTAAAAAATAAATAAAAAGGTTAAACATTCTTCTTGCCATACCTGCTACATGATTTACAGGCCATTGCAGATACAATTCAAGCAAAACAACAGTCACATATTTTAGTGCGTGCGTGTGTTTTTGTTTGTTCGTTTGTTTTACATTTCTGGAGTGCTCCGGTTCCATACTTTTGAGTCTGCTTCTAGGCCAGTGGGGGGTGAAGAGAAGTGTTATCAATTTCGATATTATCCAATGATCAAACAATGGCTCTGGACTATGGCTTGTTCCATTCTCCACAGCCCACCCTACAGTTATAGCTACAAACACCACCCCCATCATGTAGCTCTCAGGATGTAATGTAACAAAAACCAAATGGATTCCTGAACTCTGGGTCTTCAAACATTTAGGTTTTCTTAAAAAAAAAAGTGTGTTTATGGCATATACAAGTGCTAATATTATCAACGTGGTTCATACTTAACAAACAAGTTTGTTTCTTGAACTGTAGTGGTCCTTTAATATGTCGCTTGGATTATGGAGGCATCCATGACATTTTAGGAATGTTTTCAAATGTAAGAATGATGTTTACATGTCTGCAGCACAGGGTTTGTAGTTATTATTACAAACTGCCTGCTTCTGATCATTTATGTGTGTGTGTGTGGGGGGGGGGGGGGGGGGAGTAGGTGGATTCCAAAAGATTTAACCCCAACTCCCCCCCCCCCCCCCCCATACGTAGTTCAGTAGATGAAAAATGCCGTCTGGCTCAACGCTGTAAAGAAATATTAAAGTCAGACAAATTGGAGGGTTTATATAACCAAAAAAATGTTCAACCCCACCCCCCAAAATAAAAATTGTATACACAGTTGCTAACGTTTGTTTGTTGTATCATTTTCAACAATATGGTTCCATCACTAAAATACAGTGGCACTTGAACATGCTTCATAATATTAATATAAATAAAAAGGAATATTCGTAAAATAGTGGAGCTATATATTAAAAGATTGCACTTCCACTCTAGAAACTAGGGGGTTAAGACACTTTGTTGTTGAATGATACCTGATCAGGTTACATCTTTATTCATTGAATGCATAAAAAGAAAGATGAAGGAAAAACAAAAATTAAACTGTCTTTTGTGGTCTAATAATATGACTAAAAATGGAGCTACGTGTCACTTGTGATAAAGATAAATTATGGTTTATGAGGGAACTGAAATTGCTTATATTATTTCATTACTTCCTAGCGAGGATGCTATTTTTTGCTAATCCATAGAATGCTGCAAACGTTTAAATAAAATATGTTGCAATAAATAGGATATTGGTCTATCTAGAGAGGATAATCAACATACTAATGGAATGTAAGGGACATTTATATATTACATATTGAGTTCATGTACATTTAATAAACTAAACCAACACTTAGATTTTCTTCAAATGTGTTTCTATATAGAAGTATGTAATATACAAGCCATAGTCATAAAAACATTTTAATAGGATATTTTTAATTCAGGAAACATAGCTTTGGTAATGTTTAAAGCATGCTCTTTTAAAAGCATGAAAAAAATAAATTTTGTTGTATGTCCCTTGAAGAAATGATTAACGGTTAAAAACAACACAATAGCTGTGGATAGTTAAGATTACATTACTTTGGTCTATCATTCCTATAGACCATGGTCCAAAAAGAGCTTTTATAAGTTAATTTATACCAGACCTCAATGTTACTGGTCAAATAAGAATAATATCATTAATGCAGATATGAAGTGCCTGTATAGTATTGTTCCTGTGACCAAACCTTGAACTGATCACAGTGGAGCTGAAGTAGCAGGATACAGAGACAATCAATTCTAGACTGAGCTTTCCTCCATTCATTGTCCTTTCCATAGTGGGGGATGATCTCAGGTGTTTCCCCCACAATGTTCTCAGCATGCGCTTCTCTAACAATCAAGTATATCCCTCTAAAACTAGCAATCCATTAAAGGGTAGATCAATGTTATAGCATGACAGAGGGAGAAGTATGAGTACCAGAAAAGAAAGAGCGTGTGGATGAATGAGTTAAAGAAGAAGGTGCTATGCTTCTCTGAATAATTTGCTCTGTTGGACTTTCCCCTAGACTTTCAGAACTTAAAGCATTTTTCTTGAAAAACAAAATAGAGAATTCAAGAGAATGGAGAGTAGCTCTTGAGAAGTCCTGTACACAAGTATGGTAGGAGGTTGTGATTGAGAATTAGAGGAAATCTTGGACAGAGTAGAGATGGAGTTTTGGGGTGAATTTGGAGCAAATATATGAGATATTGGGAGATGTGGTGGTGTTGTGGGCTTTGTAAATTAGGTTGTTGAATTTTATCCCTGAGGAAATAGGGAGTCAGTATAGACATGGCAGAGGGGAGCAGCAGAAGAGCCTTCTGTGATGTGAATTAGTTTAGATAGGACTGAGGAGAGGCTGGTGAGTGGAATGCAGATTAAAGGGATATGTAAGTGAGCTGGATTATGAGTGCATCTGATAGAGGATAATTAGTAGTGTATGGAAAAAAATTGTCACAAAAGTGAAGTTAGCAAAATATATTTTAATTTCTGTCAGTTGAAACTTAGGGCTAGCACCCTCCAAACCCAGGCTAAATTGGTATACAATATGAAAAATTGTTTTGGCCAATCAGGAGGAAGTAAAGACTGAAACATTTTTATCACAATCTGGTAGTTGCTGTCTGTTTTTTCTCTCTGGCGGTCTCCTTATGGGCAATTTCAGCTGTGACCCCAGCAACCATAATTTCCTTTAGAGGTCACACACAGTACCCTGCAGAGTACACTTTATGTAAGCTTCCTAGGGGTGTGCACATCCAGATATCAGTATCTAGCATATAAATATGTAAGTACATTCAACTTTTCAATATAATACATATTTTTCTACTAATCAGTAGCTGTTTATTAGGAAACATTTGAATCCCAGCTCACTTACATATCTCTTTAAGATGAAATTTCAACAGTCCACGCTGGAGATGAAGAGAGTATGAATTTGTGTCTTTGTAGTATCTTAGATGATGAAGGAAGGAATGTTGGAGATATTTTGGTGGTGGAAGAGGCAAGATTTTGAGCATGATAAAATGTGGGGGATGAAGTAGGGGTTTGAGTCAAGTAGGACACCAAGACATTGAACTTGAGATATAGGAGTTATTTTTGTGTTGTCTAAAAAAGGGGAAATATAAAATGTAATGGGGAGGGGAGAGGAAAAGTCTGTTATACTGAAACATTGAAAATCTAAAGTAGCCACGCAAAAACACAACTAACAAGCAGAAAAACTCAATGTTTTTAGGTTGTGAAAAACATTGTTTTAAATTATATTCTAAACTACAGTAGTCCTTTTTAAGACCAGTGACTTCATACATTTTTAATAAAGTCTTTTTTTCACATGCAAATAGTCTAATGTTAAAATAAACAATAAGAAAGTACTTTTTTTTATATAGTATCTTTGAATAATCTTGTGAGGCTCTAGAAAGTTTCACATTTTTTTTTATATGAAGGAATAACTTTCCGCTGGCAAACACCAGTCTCTCCTTAGGATGTTATCATAAAATCACAAGCAAAACTGATTCTACTGAAGCATTGCAGAAAACAACTTAGGTGTGTATGACAGGAAAGATGAAAGCTTAAGAAGCAAATGCCTATGATTGCAAAATCGGAAGAAAAAAAGAAACTCCATAAAAAAGTTGTGAAAATAACATTATATTTTCCCTCAAGCATTTAAGCATTGTTATTATTTTCTGAGCAAAATAATAACTTTGCTTCCATTGGGTTTATGCCAAGCCAGAAATGATAAAGGGAATATGTGTTTTTCATGTTATTATGTCAATGATGTATCACTAACTTGGTTATCATAGTATCTAGCATTCCGAATCTGATTTTTATCTCCAAATACTTATATGAGTGTGATCTCATGCAATCCGATATGTACAGAAACATACCTGTCACTGGATTAAGTAGTTATATCCTTTAGTTTTGTTTTTTATATTCGGGCTCTATCTTTCAATTATGTAAGAAAACACACCCACGTATCAAACAATTTTATGCCATGTTACCTAGAGCTATCCCTGAAAACTGATAATTTCAGTGTTTGGCTTATGAAATTTTTAATTTATCACTTTTTAAAAATATACATGCAGACATCTTTAAATGTGATATTTGTATTGAAGTGTGACATAATGAGATAAAACATTTTTTATTTGATTGTTCATCACTTTTCATAGAAACTAACAGTATTTTGATCTTCTAGAGCAGAATCTATTAACACAAGAGCTGCTTATTTTCTCTAATCCCCGTTTCCTCCTTTTTACCCATTTCTTCCCTACTTGCATCTCTCTCTCTCTCAATAGTATTTCAGAAATATGCACAGTGTTTCTATAACATCACTTGTCTTCTATCCAGTGGAAATGGGAGGAATAAATAATAATTTCCATTTGCCTGTAAATGCTAGTTCAATTTGATTGCCCATTATACCTAAACTTTGTAGCAAGGGCACACACAATTTGCTCACATTATTATTGTTAGACTACCAGTTGAGGGGTTTGGATTTATTTACCCTTTTCCATTTTTGCTACTACATATTTTTAATGTGCAGAAATCTCCACATTTCCTTACTATAGGATTAGCTGTAGGAATACAGATTTGCATTGAAATGAAGGGTATGTTTAGTTTTCTTGATTAATCTTGTTTGTTCAACAGTCAAGTATTATAGAATTTTCCAATGACATTCATCATGTATTCCATTGCCATACATCTAGTGTAGGAGCGTCTAATGGCCCTTGTAATCACATTATGCACCATACTCTGTATGAACTCTAGTATATAATACTACAATGTCTTTAAACAGGGCAAATTTCCCATCCAACTGTACCTTCATCCAAGAACCAGTTCACCCACTGAGTGCTTTACTATGGCAATAAGCTGTGTAATCCTATGTTCACTCCAGGCAACTACGTGAATTAACTATTTATCATGCAGAAATGCATACTGTAGATATTTCTTTAGTGTTGAAAAATGTATATAATCTTTTAATCACAATGCATCTTAAGTTCTTTCTATCTGTATCTCTATAGCAACAATGGGCAACACATTTCCTTGAAGGTGAGGCATATGCAGCCTTAGAGTCCCCAAAAGAACTGCAGGATATATTTAAATGTCTACCAATAGAAGTACACTTAAACAGTCAACATGTTTTTAACATCTACAATCTAATACAGCTGCTAATTTATTACTTTTATATGTAGTTATGTTACTGTTAAATCTATCATTTTGGTTGCAGCAGATCTACTTCCTAAATTGGCAGAAACCTTTGAATGAACAAGACGTGTATATGGTACACACTTGAAAAATAATTGAACTACCTTGCCCCTTTAAGAAACATACTCTGTCCATCCAAAGAAAGGCTGTGGGATGCACCAAATGCCTTCAAGGGAATCATGCTGCTCCTGGACTGCATTGTATCATCCATCACTGCCCTATAACATATTCTTTTTTTGCCTGTTATATGAAATTTATTTGGAGTGAAAACACATATGGTATATACTGTGGATATCAAAAAATATCTGGGGCACTTGTTAAAAAAAACTAACGCAAAAATAAGGTTATTTAATTCTATTGGTTATACCATATTCCAGAATATTTTAGACTTCATTAAATAAAGGCTAGCAGCATATATTAGAATATATGTAAGAATATGTACATTCCATATAATGAAAAATAAATAGCTAGGATGTATATTATAGCATATATTCAGACGTGTTGAATACAAATAAATCTCAGCATGATATGGTAGAACAAACAATGCTTTCAGACAGCACATCAATCTGTAACTGTAGAGGAAATGATAACTACAAAAGCATAGGTGTGACTGCTTCTTGGGAGAAATAATATTTATGTTCTTTATTCACCTCCTAATTTATTTTTTCACACGTGAAAGCTTGGTAGCCTAAATCCTTTGAAAGGGTAAGCCCCCCTTGAGACATCTGATCATTTTATACTGACAACTAGTAATTTAACTGCCAAGTTGTAACCACAGGCCCTATTTGTTGAGTGCTGTAATTTTTATATAACATATTTTTTCTCAAAATGTAAAAATGTCATAGTGATATGGTAATTTTATAGCACCAATCTACTACCATGGAACATTTTTATAATTCATTTTTATTTACACAGCATCACCAGAAACTATGATCTCATATGTCAGCTAGGGAGATGATAAATAAGTGGAGGAATACATACCATTAAACACTAAAAATTAATCGCAAAAAACAGCAATCCTCATACAGTGGGATAATTTACAACTACACAGAAGGTCAAATACACTATCGCTTTAGTGCTATCAAAATGCATTTTCTCCTAATAACAATATTGTATGTTAGCTACCTTTCTGATCCTCCCCTTCGCGTTTGCCTTTGTTTGTGTGCTAAATTGCAATTTCACTAATGATTGCTAATTACTCACGGTATGTACATTCCCAGATTTATTCTAGAAACCAGGTTGGGTATTTTTGGTTATATTCAAGCAATATGGGCCATTATGAATCAGAAATAATGATTACCTTCTATCACAAAGATAAAAGCAGTTGTCAGGGTTGACAATTATAAAGTCAGATGAGCACAATTTCAATGTAAATTTTCTGTAAGAAATTATAATATTTTTATAAGATGCTTTACATATAGTATTTGTAATTACCTATATGTTTAAATTATACCTTACTGGGAATACTTTCTTTGTTTCTTTATTTGTATGCAGTGATTACTGTAGTTAAAGTTGAGTGAGATGAACAGTGATATTAGTAACAAACCATTCTAAACAAAATGCTAACTTTTTATATAAAATCAAAAGTCGGACAAAAGTTTGATGTGTTGGAATACATTTTCTCTTGCAGTTAGTTTGTTTATTTGCCAAAAAAATGTATGTCTACTTTTTACACTAACAATTTTATCAAGACCCTATTTTCCTTCTGCTGCTTTTACAAAAAATCCGACGTGCTCCCTAGAAATCATTTGCATAACATAATAGGCAGTGGTGGAGCTAGTGAATGCAAAAAGAAAATTTGGAAATTTGGGCCCCCTACACCTACAGACACAAATATATATATATATATATATATATATATATATATATATATATATATATATGTAAATAAATAGTACATCTGGGTTCACATTTGAATGTCTTAAGCAAAAACCTGCTTCCTGCTCAGAATTCCGAGAAAAACAGTTATTACACTGCATCCTGGGAAGCTGAGCTGGGGCATGCAAATGTTCCCACAAAGGCCTCGCTCTTCAATCCATAGCCATTTTCAAATATGGCTTCCTTTAAGCTTATGCTTGCTGTATTGCACAGATTTAATGCAAAGCCATGGCTGGATTTTACACAAGCTGAGAATCCCATCCATGTACAGCTGTTTCAATACTAAATACTTTCTTACTTGCCCGATGCTGCACTCCACTTCCTGGGGCGAGGAGGGGCCACGGCAGGCCAGAGGGGGGCTGCAGAGGTCCGCGTGGGGCCACAGGGTTTGCAAGGATAGAGGGGGCCACAAAAGGCAGAGGGAGGCTACAGAGGTCGTCGGGGGGCCACCGGGGCCCACAAGGACCAAGGGGGCCTCGGGGGACATAAGGGCCACAGGGGATCCATGGGGCGCCACAGAAGACTTGCAGGGGCCATTGAGGACCCGCAGGGGCCGCGGGCCCTGGTGCCTTGCACCGATTGTACCCGCAGTAGAGCCGCCTCTGATAATTGGCATTATCTTATCTGCTTTATACTGTACTTGTTTCCACCTGTCTGTCTCCTCTTTTATAAACTGTGATAGTTTTGACATAATCAAAGATAAATCAAATTGGTAAGTGAATAATCATAAAGTAATAAAATGCAATAATGTACAACTTTTTTTAGCTTCTTGTACGTTCTGAGAATATATTCTAAGGTCATAAAAGGTTAAGGGGGTATGGATTTTTGTTTCTTTATTGCATTTTAAAGTGGGTATTTGTAAATTTCTCATAATGTGTTTATTTTATTTTATTTATTTACACAATAAAATGATTCAAACATTTATCTGCTATGGGGGTCTTACCCTGTCAGTGAATAAACATCGATATAGTAACATTTAACAGCAAGGGTCTGCAATGTTTTATAATTGGATAGCCAATCTATGCAAAATCTTAGATTAAGGGACAAAGAACCCGTGCATGAGACCATTTGCATGATTAAGACATTCTTATATGAAACTGCATACTGTCAAATATTCAGATTATTATGGATCTTGCCTATTATGTATTTTTTAATCAATAAAGCAAACTGCCATTGTTTTAAATTCACTGCTAACAAATATTTGAATTCATGTTGAAATGTGCATTTGACAAAATAGCCATACTTTGATCTGTATTGGAACCATTATTATTATCATCCTTTTATTTATAAAGCACCGACATATTCCATAGTGCTAAGTACAGGGGATACATTGAGTGACAACAGTTACATACTGGTACAGAAGGGGAACAGGGCCCTGCTTCCATAAGAGCTTACAACAGCCAAAGGTTTGTGGTTAGATTTAAATCAGATTAATGTTTAAAACATCCTTTTTGAAATACAGGAAAAATAAATATTAATTTAGTTAAATGACCAGTGCACCTGTACTAAACAAATATATATCTAAAGAACAATTGCAAAGTCATAACCAGCTTTGTAATTTTATTTTTCTATCTGGGTTAGTTCCAAATGGTATATTTGATTTGTGATGTAGACTAGCAGAGCTTCTTCCAATGTAAAGTCGATGATTTGTTTAAGTTTAATGCATCTTAAGCAGAACCTTCCAAGATATTACAATGAAGCTGTGATAGATGATGGTAGAATATCTTTCTAATTGCTTTCCCTCAACCTCTTTGGCCTTTACCCTGCCCGGCTTTAACAACAGGAGTTTCTGTAACCTGCAGTTCATTGTGATTGTGATAAATTGCTCTGTGCTATGGAAGGTAATTTTTCTTTCGTTTTGTAAGGCCTGTGAATGGTCTGGTTGCTAAGGTAACCGCTGCTAGTTTACACAGTGGTCCAGTAATGCCAAAACTAAAAAAGTTTACTTCAAAATGACATTATAACCGCTATTTTAAGAACAAAGTTGCTTAAAGTCTGAAAACCTAAGTTACACAGACAAGCCACTTATCTACTGACTTTCATTTCCAAACCATGGAATATGTTGCAATATAAGCTATAATTGGTAATGAGTTGTAATGTAAGCTTATTTTCTTGACCCAAGCAAGGCCCAGTTGGTATGAGCGAATAAAGGTTATACATAATTACCTATTAAATATAATGATTAGACACAGACCACTTCTTGGGAGTAAAACTGGCCACAGCGCTTATTGGTAAACACAAATAGGTGTATATATATACATAACCATAACACCAATACATGAACATGACCACGTGAGGGGAGGAGCCTAGCCAGAGACAGTACGCCCTACGCCCTGAAGCCTCGTCCAGGGCCTACCGTGTTGTAACATCCGTACCACCGTAGGGTAGGATCTTACCCATTTTACCACTGTCCTGGCGACTCCCCTCACCACCCGCCGCTGTGACAACAACAAAACATGATTTGAAAACATAAGAACAATACCATAAATGTATACAGGTGCTGAAGACATTAAGCACGATAATCCTTACAACTAGACCAAATACCTCCTAGGTTTTTTTAACATTTTAAATTTTAAGGATTTAAAAGAAAACATGTACATAACTTTAACTCCTCACCTCATGGTTAGCTGGGAGCCTAATGGCAGAAATGGCGCCAAACAGCCTAAAAATGGCTACACCCCTTCCCAGCTAGCCACTCCTACCTACCCGGTCCTGCCAGGCCTGGTGTGGCCCTCGGGTCTTTCAGTTTGCCTGAAATACCAATTTGTCCTTTATACATGCTGTTTTACAAATATGTCCTATATGTGTAAAATACATTATCACATTATACATTATTTACATGCTCAAAATGTCAGTACACTAGCGTCAATGCTGGACATTACTGCAGACCCTCAGTCTTCAGATGTAGGGCCATACCCCATGTCTCTAGAAGAAATCAGCCACAACTTACAAGTAAATGCTAATGTTACACTTATACATCACTGTCTTTAAACTCAATCAAACCTAATTCTCAAAACTCACTCAATCCTCTAACCTCAAGGGCTCATTCTTTCAACTCCCTCTGCTGCGCCCCTATCCTTACATCTCTTATATTCCATGTCTTTGACAATCACATTAAGATCAGAATCAACAATGTCACAGCAGTCATGCGATCACAAATTCCACAAGCATTCTTCTTTAGCTTATTTCTACTCCCGTAACTAAACACAATGGCTTTACATGCATTATAGAGTATGAAATGTTCAAACTTCTGTCCTCATCCCATTTTGTATTCTTCCCACTCAACCTTATTCCTTCACAATTTATTATCCCTCTTTCTACTTCCCCCAACTTGAGTCTTATTCACTTCTTCAATCACTACCCATTCCATTCACACAATTCCATTGGTTAACAGATACAGTTCTCAAAGAAACCCTCATAATCCAACCAATATTTCGACCTTCAAGCTCCTTAAAAATTAGACTACAAGTACTGAATCTAATGCTTGTGCTCAATGTACTGAATAAAAACACCCACAAAGTAACTAATGATCTCATCTTAGCTGCAAGATAGGAACAAATCATTATGAATAATACACCCTCTATTTATCTATATTTATTTATTCTTTGGGTTTCAGTAACATGACACAAACTAATTTGAATGTTGTCTCTGTAGATTGTTGACAACTCCACATTCATGCTTGAAGTTTACTGTATATTCTTATAGTCAAGGTCATATTTGATCCTGCCCTCACCATGATTTAGAGAGATTAGTTGCTCACTAAATTCTTGACACCTCTGGAACATCAAAAAAATATGGCGCCCTTTTTTGTAACACAAGACATAGTCTAAACATTAATTTGTCAATTTATCAGGTCCCATTTTGTTTACTGCAACACCTTTCTCATTGTTTTCGATGTTAACTCTTATCCTTCTAGCATGATTGAAGGCACAATCTACATCTGCTCCTTTACCCTGCAATTCCTTCACTCTCTTTGCAAAACTTCTAATATCACATTTAAGTCCTTAAATACAATGTCTTATATAATACTGCTTCTCCCTAAGACTCTTCTACAGTCTCTATACCATTTTCCAACTAGCAGCTTCTATGCCAATGGTATGTGATCATGCATACCTATAGGATATGTGTGGCACCAACTCTGTAACTCTCCTAAATAAATTATCTGTAATTATTTCCTACTGAATACATTTATATTTGATTTTCTTTGAAGGTAAGGTACTCTTGCATTTGTACATTTATCTGGAATGTTTGTGTCATTTACTTTGTCTGGTTTTAAAATTATTCTTTAAAAATATTCTTACATTAGCAAATTACATATGCACAAATGTGCAACTGTTAAAAATAAAACATTACAAATACAATTTGTAAAGATTTTTCTTTGGTGTTGTGTAGGCTATATATCATTTATAATTGCATTGATCTATTTTTCTTAAATATATATCACTATAGGATAAATTTTCCCAGGGTTTAAATTATTTATAGTTAAGTATTTTTTTCAATATCAGTCATGTACAAGGCAAGTAAATATCAGAACAGAACAGTTGTCTAAGCAAATCACAGTCATTTCTGTATATAGCCTTTTCAAGTGCTACATAGCTCTTCTTCCTTCTGCACTTCAGTCTCGAGGACCTTCAGCCAACCTGCTGATCATTGTAAAAAGCCTAGTTCTGTAAAAAAAATATAGAAAATCCATTGTTGTGTGATGTTTTGTATGTAGAAAAAATATTAAAGGACCGATGAAGTCAGAATTTTTTTAAGTGGTGTATAACATATTTTCTGGTATTAAAGGGACGCTGTCATCCCCACCAACAAGTTGGTTCCATCCTAAAGAGCAACGTCTACACATTCTACTAGCTTTTTTTCTCTACAGTACATTTTTCCCGATATATTCATTATTGATTTTGCTTCTCTTTTATGTTAATTTGTGGCTTAGCATGCTAATTTATTATACAGAGTGCTTGAACGGTATGGTAGATTTAGTGGCACGATAAACTTAGGGGCCATTGTTTTTGTCTCTCCAGAAATAGAAAAACAGACTGTCATTATAATTAGCACATCAAAGCAACGAGTTAGTTTTCAGGAGCCTCCCATTTGCATAAGAGCACAGTAGAAACAATGCTAATTATCTCAGTAAGGTTTCACTTTTAGAATGAAATATATAATGTATAGCTAAAAATAAATAACCGATTTATTTTGTTTATACATGTATTTATGTATGAATAAAGTGTCTTTCCCCTTCTGGATCGCTGCCTTTTCATGGTGAAGGGGCTTGTGTACTTCAGTAAAGCTATGAGCTATACCATGTAAGATCTCCCAAGATGGGCAGGTCATAGCAGAGAGGTCAGACAAATTGCGGTCCACTTGAGAAAGGACTGACAAAGTATCTTTGCCAAGAAAACCTTATGGATAAACACAACCAAACACAAGATGTGCCTGGTGTGCTTTGGACCATAGGGTCACGGATATTCAGATATGACTGAACTACGAAATAACAACGTAGAACCTTTATTCAAGGCGCTTTACATAATTATTAAATTGTATATCATTCTTTTGAGATATAGAGGGTACAATTTAATTGTAGAATATAATAGGTTCATTTGGTCTCTTTAATATATAAAAATATGAGGATAACATTACTCGCTCATGATTTAAGCATTCTTTTTTCCATTATGGGTGTCGCCATTTTACTATTAACAGTCATCACTTGATGGCTAATTATATTTGTTGCTTGCTAACTTTGGGCCAGTATTATAGATACATTTGCACATACAATATTATCAAGATGGAGGTCTTCCTATCAAGGTGGGTTTGTGAGTAGCAAAATGGCTTAAAGCCAAATCATGAATTGTTGTCACTATATTTCAATAATGTATTAATACAAGAAAATATTTTTATAAATAAATTGGAATATTGATTAAAGTGACATTTTATTTACTTAAGCGGTTCTTTATCAAATACCTCCCCATTGCAGCACATCCGTCCTCTTGGAATCTGTAGCTTTTTTTATGTGAACATATACAGTGCCTTGTAAAAGTATTCACCCCCTTGGCATTTTTCGTGTTTTGTTGCCTCACAACCTGGAATTAACATGGATTGTTTTGAGGATTTGCATCATTTAAATTACAGAACATGACCCCAACTTTGAAAACGTTTATTTTTTTTATTGTGAAGATAACAACAAATAGGACAAAATAACAGAAAATGTCAATGTGCATAACTCCCCTTAAGGTCTGGGCTTTGACTAGGCCATTCCAACACATTTACATGTTTCACCTCTCAAGTGTTGCTTTAGCAGTGTGTTTGGGGTCATCGTCCTGCTGGAAGGTGAACCTCCGTCCTAGCCTCAAATCACGCACAGAGTGGTACAGGTTTTGCTCAAGAATATCCCTGTATTTACCACCATCCATCTTTCCCTCATCTCTCACCAGTTTCCCAGTCCCGGCTGCTGAAAAACATCCCCACAGCATGTTGCTGCCACCACCATGTTTCACTGTGGGGATGGTGGTCTTTGGGTTGATGTGATGTTTTGGGTTTGCGCCAGACCAGAGCACTTTCCTTCATACATTTGGGGAGTCTCCCACATGCCTTTTCACAAACTCAAAAAGTGCCATTTTGTTTTTTGCTGAAAGTAATGGCTTTCTTCTGGCAACTCTACCATAAAGCCCAACTCTATGGAGCGTGCGGCTTATTGTCGTCCTATGTACAGATACTCCAGTCTCTGCTGTGGAACTCTGCAGCTCCTCCAGGGTTACCTTAGGTCTCTGTGCTGCCTCTCTGATTAATGACCTCCTTGCCCGGTCCGTAATTTTTGGTGGGCAGCCGTCTCTTGGCAGGTTTGCTGCTGTGCCATGTCTTTCCATTTGGTTATGATGGATTTGATGGTGCTCCTGGGGATCATCAAAGATTTGGATATTTTTTTTTATAACCTAACCCCGACTTGTACTTCTCAACAACATTGTCCCTTACTTGGTTGGAGAGTTCCTCTGTCTTCATGGCAGTGTTTGGTTAGTGGTGCCTCTTGCTTAGGTGTTGCAGCCTCTGGGGCCTTTCAAAAAAGGTGTGTATATGTAATGACAGATCATGTGACACTTAGATTGCACACAGGTGGACATCATTTCACTAATTATGTGCCTTTTGAAGGTAATTGGTTGCACCAGAGCTTTTTATGGGGTTCATAACAAAGGGGGTGAATACATACGCACATGCCAATTTTCTGTTTTCTAATTCTAAAAAATAGTTTTATGTATATATTTTTCTTATTTCACTTCGCCAGCTTTGACTATTGTGTTCTGATCCATCACATAAAATTCAGATTAACAAAACATTGAACTTAAGGCTGTAATGTAACACAATAGGGAAACAGTCAAGGGGGGTGAATAATTTTGCAAGGCACTGTAGTTATAATATTGTGACATATTTTCTTGCCTTGGTCTACATTGTTTGGCAACAAACATATAATTATTCTGAAAACTTCACTGGATGATTTATTGCACATTCTTGTTCTTATGCTCAAGTGTATAAGACTTTATAGTTTCAGTATTAGGATGTTTCCATTTTTTATGTATTTTTGCAGAAAGTATGGTTATTTTTCTTTTGTCTGCATTTCATGTGAAGTTACTGTATTGTTTAAGCAACTATAATATTTCAATGCTATACAAAGAAGCTGTCTTTTTTAGTAATTGATATTTCTATGTTTCACTGGGCATGGATACAGATAAAACCATTGGCATGAAATGGGCTTGTATAGGTAGATGCCCTTGTGGCTTTGTTCAGTGTAACACAATTGTGAAATGTCACACTGGATACAGTTTGTATTCAGAAAATTTGAAATGTGGCATTTATATTCTGTTGCACCCGAAACTGAATTTTGAAAGGCTCAACATATGCTCATTAATCAATTCACCGAACTTAGACAGCACAAGATGTATTCCACTGAGCAAACTTTTATTGAAAAGATTAAAAAATGTTGCCGCTGTGACAGACAAAAATATATAGCGCTGCACAGAAGAAATTACTCATATTAATAAAAAAGAAGCCTTAAAAAAAAAATACAGATGGTGATAAAACATAAATCTTAGTATTCTTGATGTTAAAAGCGCATATATAAGTGTGGGCATTCTCTTTTACAGTTTAGTGAACTTGGGCATTATTACTGATTTAGCAATCATCTCAGCAGCATATTGCAGCATGCATTCTGAGACATGGTCCCTGATAGGTTAGGACACTACACTGCACAACCAGCCCTACGTCCTTTCCTGCATGGGTCTGCCCTCTGCAATCATTCAGAGTGGACTCTTCCACACAGCAGTATACCAACTGACTCGCAACATTCCACATTATTTAACTGTTCATGAGCCAAACATGCATTAATTAGTATACATAGGGTAATCAAAATAACATGACATATAACATAACTATAAAACATACTATAAGTACTGAGCCCAACGGGTGGTCAGGGGGATCTTGACACATTACAAAGTTGATTTGTTTGTGGAAAAAAATACATAAAACTTGTATACATTTTTTTGCATGGAATAAGTGTGACTTTATTGGCAGACTCACATTGCCTGACAGGGACCCAAGGGCAGTTAAAAGCTAATGATTCTGCTTTAGAGTCTTCATATCAATAAAAAAGAAGCATTTACAGAATACCCTCCTTCAGATGCAACAAAGAAAACAATTTTAAACTGGGAAAAAAGATTCAGACAAATTTTCCCTTTTATATAAATATTCAAAATATATATATATTTTTTCAGTCTAAATATGCCAAAGCATTATTGAGTTACTCATTTATGTGTTAAAAAATGAAATTCACAAATATCTCACATTTATTATTAAGTATTGAATTAAAGTTAAAGATGCTGAAGCATAGTACTTAAATTATTAACAAATATTATGCGGCTGTTATATTTTGTAAAAAGCAATGTGAGGCAAACCTTTAGAGGTTGGTCTCCACAATAGCAATGTGCAAATATCTTAACTGTAGTCTAAGGGCCTCATTCTATTATCGGCCGTAAATCGGCCGTAAGGCTGCGATTCCTTGCGGGGGTTCAGTTAACTCGCGATTCTATTATACGGCCCCGCAAGGATCTCATCTTACGGCCGGCCGCATATCTTGGAACCGGCCGTAAGCTCAGAAATCTAAAAACGCAAAAATAAATTCAAGCCTGCACTGTACAGCTCTGTAAATGCTAGGGATCATATTGGGGGACATGAGGATTAAAAGGAACCCACTCTCAAGCTTGCACATCTGCCCAAACCCGAGTTCAAATTAACTGTTTATTTTCCGGCTGCGGCGTGGGTGTGTCTGAGGTGCTCCAAGCACTCTGGACTTTTTACATGGATATTTTACGGATATTAAAAATAAAATATTTTACGGATTTGAGTACAGGATAATTATGTGCTTTTTTTTCTAACACCTAAAATCCCTTTATAGTCTTCTAAAAGTGCAGGATGGCTTTATTTGAGCTATTTTATGTGCTTAATTGGTGCTAGCGAGACCTCTTTCCTGCAAGTAAGCTGCGGCTCGCTTTTAGCCTTGCAGAGAGGTTTCCCGGAGGAATTGAATTGCAAAACTCTTGCGGCCGTTTTAGATCAAAGGATTTCCTCCGGCGCGAGCGTCCGCAAGAGATAGCAAGGCACCGGCCGCAAGCCTGCCGGAGCCTCCGGCCGTAAGGGAATAGAATAGCAGAATAGCTTGCGGCCGGTCCTTGCGGCCCCGCAACGGCTGCGGCCGCTAATAGAATGAGGCCCTAAGAATCTAGATGTTCGAAGCACTGGAAAATGACCATCACAGTCTCTTCGGTGGTATTAAGTGAAAACGACTAAGTTATAACTGTCAGCGTCAAAATTTTTTGGAAATGAGGCACCATTTATACTAATAATGTATGGTGGGAATGCCCAGCAATTGAAGTTATTTTTATCAAAAGATTCAGTTTCAGCATGATTGACAGGTTTCAACATAAAACTGTTCCTTGAGCTCACACTATTCCATAGCAGATCTGATGATATTCAAAATGTTTTTGAAAATGTAGTTGTCTACTTTCTATTAGCAGAAATTGGACACCACTGCTAAGGCTTATAACTATTGTATGTTGCAGAACATTTTACAAATGAACCTTATTATTTTTAGGTATATGCCTGATATATCTATTTTTTTTTTAGTTTGGTCACATGATCACCTTACGAAGTTCTAAGTTCTATACTAAAAAGAAACATTAATACAGTTTCATCACTGCTCTGACAATAGCTCCTGATCATTCCATATTCAGGATTGATGTCAACTAGAATTTCTATTATTTAAGTTGGATGAGAAAATAATAGCATTAATTGCACTAAAGCCAAAGCTATAAAGCTATATTTGAAAAAGTATAAACAGAAAATAAACAGGGTAAATGATTTTAATTGTAAGATCTGGATGACGTGGTAAAACAAAAGTATCCAAAGGTAAAAGCATGTATTGTTTTGTAAAACAATCAACAATATAAATAACTTCATATTGAAGCTTGTATTCATTGGTTTAATTGCGGTGCACAAGCTTCATGTGGCAATCCACATTAAAAAAAATTCTTGTAAAAAATGCCTGTGGGTAAATGTTACAAATAATATGATTAGAAGAAGAAATATTTAGGTATAAACAAGCTCAAAATAAGAAAATGTTTCACTTTTTCTCATTAAAATATTTAATAAAGAGTTTGAGCTATCTGGCATGATTTCTTTGCTCTTATAGCAATATTTGTTTTCCATGATTTTAAATTATAGGTAGTGGGTCCACATAAAACGCCATACTTTTTATGTGCCCCCCACTACCCCAAACCAAACACTTTACAGGAGTTACATGTCACCCTAAACTACTTTTACAAAAAAAGGAGTTATAATTAGTTATTTTCTGTTTATATTCACTCCTTTGATCTTTGTCTGGCATGTTATTTGTATGTCATTAATGCAAAAATTAAAAACATTAATTTAAACTCCTAAAAAAGACAAAAAAGAAAGTTATAGATGTTACATTTGTTTGATCCTCACCACAAACAACAACCAAATACATTCAGGATGAAAGAACTACGCTATAGTACTCTTCAATTATTAAATAAGTGTTGTCAGGATTGACAACTCCAAGGTTTATGGAAAACACATAGCTAGGTCAATAATATGTTCTCTGTCGTTAACTAAATAAATGCAATTTTAAGCTGTGATTTTTGAACAGAATCCAACAGCAAATATATTAGTGTAACATAATGAAATAATATGTTTAAATTATTCAAAATGTATTTAGTTAATCAGTGCATCAAGCGTACCTTTCTGATATTGCTGCTACAGAAATAAAAATTGGATGCTTTCCCAAAAATAAATAACTGGAATTAGCAAAACTACAGCTATTCACTTTCAAGAAAACTAACAAAACAAATGTATACTTTAAAAGCAGGATTTATTTTTATGTCCTACTGATTAATTACATTTTTCTTTAAAAGATTTTATTGTATATACAAATCTAGCTAAAATTGATTCATTGCCTTTCAAAACAGACAAGACTCTGATTAGATAAATAGGATAATTGACTGAACATTGAAGAAGATTGAAGTCTGAAGGCATTAGAGGAAGGGAGAATACCAAGTATTGAAGGAGCAAGAAATGGAGAGCTAAGACAGCCACAGCAAGAAGAGTAGACAAGTTCTGTACACGCCTCGAGAATCTTGAACACCTACAATCCGCCTGGGAAAACCTACCATACCTCCCGACTTAATGTTTCTCCTCAAATTTTACCTTCTTTACCTCCAAACATTACTCACCTTATACTATACTTTATATTATACTTGATTACTACTTTTGATGTGAGTCATTCGCCACCATACCCCTAAACACTTTCTCTGACCTCAAACATTTCTCTACAGTGTAGATTATTGCAAATTATTGATTTTGCTGGAAGAACCATATAATAGCTATGTCTTCCACTAATATCATACTTGCCTACTACTCCTATCATTTTGTCTTTTCTCCTGTTTGTCTTGACCCTTACCATTTCAGATTTTCTGGTTCCTATTTACCCATCTTTGTTCTATGGCTCTTCTATATAGCTTGTTTATGCTGAATTCTGTAATGTCTTACTTTTCAGCTAGTTGTCATGAGCTTCCTGTTCTGACCCTGGCTTGTCTTCCAATATTGAACAAACTCAATTTGTTTTAAAAAAAAATTTTTATTCACCTGTGAAATTCATTCTCCAGTAGATTAATTTATCAACAACTGGAATCTAACAGACAAGAAAATGCCTTAATAGAGGAATTCTAATTTAATGTATAGGTCTCTAACATCCTATTTACATATCAAGTTATAATAAAGGGTAAAGAAAGAAGGGAAACCATGGAGTAATTCCAGTTGTTCATTAATTATACCAAAACCTAACAAATGGGTATTCACACTCCATTTTCATGAATTTTGGCTTGGTGAGTTTGGATTCATACTTTTTTTTGTGCTAAATTATGCAAATGTGTGTGTTTTTAAAATACATGCTATAATGTTGGTGTCTTCTTTCTTTCTTCTTTTTTTCTTACTACCCATGAATGTGTAGCTGAACATGCAACAAGATGCTCTTTTATGTACCCTAGGGTGAGCAGCTTGCAGCACCATCTGCAACAATAATTACAAATAATTATTCTTAAGTGCTTTAGTTCAATTTAAACAATAATTACATCTTCTTTTTCTCTCTCCCGATGGTTTCACAATGTTCTATAATACTTCTAAAATGGTGGAAAAAATGTAGGATAGTGACAACCAGATTGTTAATAATCCAATGTTGGGTAAATAAAATGGATGTTTATGACTGCTTAGCACAGATTATATGGGAATGTCTAATAATAATGTGAAAGTAGAGAATTGACCAGAAACCAGTTGGGTGTACAGAAAAATCAATGCAAATAGAGAATAACAATAAAGAATATCAGAATATCAGAATTTAACATCTGGAATTTGAATGTGAAACGGTGGCGTGTTATATGGAATATGGAGGCCAACAATGTGCATTTTGCATTGTACAATATATAACTTGAGCCTCAATAGAAATTACCAGGAGGACAGTAGCAGCCGATATGACACTATATCACATATATAGTTGTGAGCATGCGAGTTGTTGCTAACGCTTGCGGGCTCGCGTAGCGAGGGCTGCGGGCGAGGGCCTCAGTTGGCGCTCCTTGCCAGCAACTGCTACCCTCGCAAACTTTACGTCGCAACGCAAACAACACGACACACCAACTACGACCCTCGCAAACTTTACCTCGCAACGCAAACAACATACGAGACACGTACACACACTATACGACCTCGCAACACTCGGACGCAACTCGCGAACATTACAAAATTCAAAACACAATAAATGCACACAGCACATACATACAAAGCTTACCTACAGCAAGAGGGAGCATCCAGGACCTCAAAAAAGCAACTTACACCTTGATTTCACTTAAAATAAAAGAGTTTAGACACTAAAAAATTTGCTAAGCGACAGAAAAAATGGCCGCCGAACAAAACGAAAACGAGGCTACACACGCAAACACCTTACGAGACACGTTAGCACACATTACGACCTCTCAAAAATCGTCTGCAACCCGCGAACATAAAAACATTTAAAACACAAGAAATACACACAACACATACATAAAAAGCTTACCTACAGCAAGAGGAACCATCCAGCACCTCAAAAAAGCAACTTACACCTTCATTTAAATAAAAATAAAAGAGTTTAGACACTAAAAAAATCACTAAGCGAGAGAAAAAATGGCCGCCGAACCAAACTAAAACGAGGCTACAGCACTCTAAACACGCAAAACACCACAAGAAACTTGCAAAACACCACAAAAGACCTACGGATATTTCGCTAAAACGCATACCACACATTACCCGCCATTTTACGCCAATGCGGAAGTACACGACTTTAACGGTTTAGTCTTGCCCACGCACAGTATTACACTGCACATATTCAGCACGCTTACACAGCAGCTCCACACCACTAATGCTGCAGCAACATCAAAACAGATTGCAGCTCTTCAACACAATGCTTCAAAATAGGTAAAGTATATTCATTTATTAATGTATTATATATTTCATTATTATACACCAAACAGCATTAGCTACCTTACAATTTCATTGCCGTAATTTTTTGACGGGCAATTCTCTAGTTAACATATAATTATGTGTTAGAAAATCAAAGACCCCAAGTAATGAAACTGTATTTTGTTGGAAGGGTTTGCTAGAGGATCCTGAATAAAAGTATGTGTATAAGAGTTCATGCAAAAATTATTTTTGGAATGTCAAAAATATGCTCTTTTAAATGTTTGAAAAAAACGAGAATGTTTCATGGGCCCTACCACTGTTATCAATTAAGTAATTGTCATTAAAGGGCCACTTAATCAGCACAATTTGTAGCACACCAATATAAAGATCTCCTAAAAGCATGTTGAAATACCATTAGATTTTTTTAGATAGGTGTATATTTTTCACTGAGAAATTAATAAGTTAAATCTCAGTTTACAGGTGTCACTGGCAAGCCCCACACAGACCCACAGCAACAGCTCTGTGCAGTGAGCATAAGCAAAAAAAGTTAACCCTTCACAAATTCATATGTGTAGAGAAAAGAATGCTGGAATCACCTGATTAGGACAGAAGTGGGTTATCTGCTCCTGTTGCATTCCTGGGTTCAGGGAAAACTGCTATAAATCTTTGTCTTCATCGTGCCCTCACCTCCAGCAGTCAGGAGGCAGGACACTGTGTTTGTAAACAGACCTAAAACTTTAAAATGTAAAATCTTGCACAGCATGAAGAGCACCTGCAGTGAGTTAAATGGCACTTTAATGTTGTTTACAAAACTCCCAAATATTTAGCTTTGCTACTGGGCGATTTTCTTCAGTGAGACCTAATTGGAATTATGTTGCCTTGCTTATTTTTTGACACAAAACTGCCCTATTATAAATAGTAGAGTAGACAGAGCTTCTAATTGATTTTGTTCAAAGAACATACATTACATCCCCATTTAATTAACTGATGGTGTTCAGTTGATTAAATGGGGGTATAACGTATGTTCTTTGATGAAATGGGAATGATGGGGATGACTTTTACTTTTTAAGAGACAACTTCGGCACAACGTAGGCACCCCTCATTCTGAATCAAGGCTATTAGATCACTCTTCTTTTGCTACTGTTTCTTCTGCTCATTATTATTATTTTTGAAATTTTTCATCAAAATTAAACCTTTTTCACCAAATATAATAACATATTTGTTGGAAAAATGTATTTTATAAGTTATTTACTTTTTTAGAATTTAAAAATGTCCAATTTGTCATTGGCTTCTGATATTATCTACTCACTTTACTTCTTACATAATTAAAACAATTGCTTTGTTCATTGAATGAGCACATTTCTTCTACTTTCATATCTGTTTTTTTTAATTGATCTTTTTAAGAGTGTTTGTGTGTATTAGATATGTGGTTCCTCCTTTTATACAGAACAATAATGTTTAGTACAAAACATTAATGGTTAAGTAGCTGAATGTATATTTATTTTACCCTGCTCCTTTCTTCCTATTTGTTGAAATATACAAAGTTTAAACAGTATTTTATTACCTAAATATTTGCAGGGAAAAATGCATTATTCTAAAGAAGGTCAGATTTGAGGTCTGCACACTTTCCATTACTATGTTTTGTACTGAAGCATGATTACAATTCAATGTCATGTAAATATACTGGAATTATTACTATTCTACACTAACATTTAACTCTCCATCAGCAGCCTTATTATATGTGGTATTACTAAAGGCCACTTTGATCAATATCAGACATGAACAAGTTTTAAAATGTATACTTCTTTTTATATATTTCTAAAACTCGCAAAGTAGTTGCAAGAACACAGCCCACGCTAGTCCACTCAAGATGTAGCTGATGCTGACACTTACCGTACGTAACATTGTAATACCCACCATGTTGTTTTCTTTGCTGTAACCAATGATGTCTGTTTTTTCCATGTTGTTCAGTTAAGAGCAAACAAATTCAACTTAAACAAATCCTATAACACTATTACAGACTAATTCAACATTGTGCATTTTTTCGCACAAACTGGCTGCTTAAAATTCTTTCTAGTACACAACAATTACCTATAGCGTGTCTTATACTGTGTTTAACGTGATTGTTAGGAGACTAGCTCGCTCTTTGAATGACAGCCTGGTTTCAGGCAAGTAAAACACACAATGTAAAGAATGCAGGGCAGCATTTTATTTGAGAAATAAATGAATTCATACTAAAATTGTATCTCTTCTCCCAAAAATAGTAATGACGATGGGTCATCCATATTCGCCTGCAGTCCACTCTGTGGCTATTTGCTGTATTCTGCTAGCATGGTGTCTGAGGATTCACTTGTGCTATACTAAAGCTTTAATGAATACTTCCTAGTTTAGCATCAGGTGTGCAGAGGCTTCCAGAATTCGAGATACAGGTTGTGCATAGCACAATCCAGAAAGTGCTGATCTAGGTTTTAATCAGTTTCAGAATGCTGCACTGATCCTGGTTCCAGCAACAACAAAAAAATAATTGGACAGGAAGTTCAGCACAGGGCCTGTGTAAGAATGCAAGGATTAACCATAATAATTCAGCTCCGTGTTCTCTCATTTTCCCGGTTGATCTCCTGATATTTGACTTCTGGCTTCTATTTTGGCCGTCTGTTACTTTTGGTTCCCTTTGACCTCGGTTTGGTACTAGTTCTTTCTCTGCTGCCTACCCTAATGCCTAATCTGTTTTCCACTGTTAGCCTGTGGTGCTGATCCCTTGACTGTGCATTGTCTGAACCTGCCCGTTGCATTTTTCGCTCCTTTTTGTATTTACAGAGGCACCACTTGCTGCTTGTCTCCTTCTACTATATGAATATATATATATATATATATATATATATATATATCTATATATATATATATTTGACTTCGCTTGTAAAAGTAGAATACTTGTATACGTTAATTAGGCAAGAACTTCATTGTCTTGCTGCCGCACTTGACTCAGACATTTCCTTCATGTCACAGATACAGTCACTCACTAAAACTTGCCATCTACACCTCCAGGAACCACCAAAATCCATCCCATCCTCACACACTGCTCTACAACAACCCTAATCCACCATGTTTAAGCTCAACAGCAGCAACACTCTCCTAACTCGCTTTCTACGTACCTGCCTGCACCCAATCTAATACATCTGGAACACTTGTAAAGGACTTGCCCACCTCAATAACCGTCACTGCTCCCCTTTACCCTTCCCCACACTGGCTCTTTTTCCTCTACTATATACAGTGGATATAAAAAGTCTACACACCCCTGTTAAAATGTCAGGTTTCTGTGCTGTAATAAAATGAGACAAAGATAAATAATTTCAGAACTTTTTCCACCTTTAATGTGACCTATAACTGTACAACTCAATTGAAAAACAAACTGAAATCTTTTAGGTAGAGGGAAGAAAAAATATAAAAATAAAATAATATGGTTGCATAAGTATGAACACCCTTAAACTAATACTTTGTTGAAGCACCTTTTTATTTTATTACAGCACTCAGTCTTTTTGTGTATGAGTCTATCAGCATGGCACATTTTGCAAAAACACTCCAAATCTGTCAGATTGCGAGGGCATCTCCTGTGCACAGCCCTCTTCAGATCACCCGACAGATTTTCAATCGGATTCAGGTCTGGGCTCTGGCTGGGCCATTCCAAAACTTGAATCTTCTTCTGGTGAAGCCATTCCTTTGTTGATTTGGATGTATGCATTGGGTCGTTGTCCTGCTGAAAGATGAAGTTCCTCTTCATGTTCAGCTTTCTAGCAGAAGCCTGAAGGTTTTGTGGCAATATTGACTGGTATTTGGAACTGTTCATAATTCCCTCTATCTTAACTAAGGCCCCAGTTCCAGGTGAAGAAAAGCAGCCCCAAAGCATGATGCTGCCACCACCATGCTTCACTGTGGGTATGGTGTTCTTTTGGTGATGTGCAGTGTTGTTTTTGCGCCAAACATATCTTTTGGAATTATGGCCGAAAAGTTCAACCTTGGTTTCATCAGACCATAACACCTTTTCCCACATGCTTTTGGGAGACTTCAGATGTGTTTTTGCAAAATGTAGCCTGGCTTGGATGTTTTTCTTCGTAAGAAAAGGGCTTTCGTCTTGCCACTCTACCCCATAGCCCAGACATATGAAGAATACGGGAGATTGTTGTCACATGTACCACACAGCCAGTACTTGCCAGATATTCCTGCAGCTCCTTTAATGTTGCTGTAGGCCTCTTGGTAGCCTCCCAGACCAGTTTTCTTCTCGTCTTTTCATCAATTTTGGAGGGAGCTCCAGTTCTTGGTAATGTCATTGTTGTGTCATTTTTCTCCACTTGATGATGACTGTCTTCACTGTGTTCCATGGTATATCTAATGCCTTGGAAATTCTTTTGTACCCTTCTCCTGACTGATACCTTTTAACAATGAGATCCCTCTGATGCTTTGGAAGCGCAAGAGCAGCTGAACTTTATTTGGGGTTAATCAGAGGCACTTTAAATGATGGCAGGTGTATGCTAACTCCTATTTAACACCATTTGGAATGTGATTGCTTAATTCTGAACACAGCTACATCCCCAGTTATAAGAGGGTGTGCAGACTTATGCAACCACATTATTTTTATTTTGTATTTTTCTTCCCTCCACCTAAAAGATTTCAGTTTGTTTTTCAATTGAGTTGTACAGTTTATAGGTCACATTAAAGGTGGAAAAAGTTCTGAAATTATTTATCCTTGTCTAATTTTTTTACAGCACAGAAACCTAACATTTTAACAGGGGTGTGTAGACTTTTTATATCCACTGTAATTCAAAGCACCACATCTCAATTTCTCAACTCTAGTCATCAGACATTCATAGATTCTGTGAAAACTATACTATTCAAAGAAGCATACCACTTAATTCCTTAATCCCAGCAACCAGAACTTCATGCGAGACCTCACCTCATGTCTCTACCATGACCAATTATATTTAATTGTAATCTTATGAGCACCTAATGTGTAAAATGTAAAAATGTGCTCTCTCATCTAATTTACACTGTTTCCATAATGTAAATAAACATTTATTTGTGTGTTAATAGTAGCTCTTGTACTATGGAGTATGCAGACACTTTGTGATCATCCAGCAAGTCTACACTCACTGCTGCTGTATTCTCTGGGCTATATGACACGGTTGGAGAAACCAAACAAGTCTTCCTTATGAGCCTGAGTTGTCCTTCAAAGTGTTGCCTGTATTCAGCCAGAAGAGGGCACTTTACAGAACTAGTTGCCTTTTTGGTGTTTTTATGCTCATTTTAAGTAGTATACTTAATAATGAGAACAATGATTTTCAAAAGTAAAACTATTTTCTATAAGTATTTTGCCATAGGACAGATTAATTTTGCTTTTGCAAATCTGCTTCCGCAAATTACTGTCATGTTAAATGCAGAGAAGCATCAGAGCTTCTTATATCAAAATCTGCCAATTCTATGTGTCAGTTCTTTTAATATGATTAATGGAAATCTAATCCGTAGCAATATCTCTTACAGCATCTTAAAGTTATTGATCTAAATTGTTGGCTTTCAATCAAGTCTTTCAGCTCCTCTCACTTACAAGTATATTTGTGTTAATAAAACATTTTATTATTTAATAATATTCTGTTTAAATCTAAAGTTATTACTTTTTTGCACATGATCCAACATTCTTAATACAAAAAGCCAGCCAAATTGGAAAACATCTTACAATAAACAAGATTCCTATGCATAACATGTTCTATACTTGCATACTGATATCAGTCATCAGGATATGATGTACTGTATTAATGTTAAAATATACTTTTTCTTTTTTAACTTTTACCACATGATGCACAATTTAATACATTCATGGAAATGATTGGTATATCTTCCAAGAATGCCTTGATACTACATATAATAGCATGATTATTTGTGATTAACATAACATTTCAAAGCGTAAGACTGAAGAAATATTTTGCAGACTTGATGAGACTATAGCTTTTAGTCACTTCTGAAGTATGGTGTTTTTTTTCTAGGCTGAGAATGTCATCTACTTTGTGTATACATTCTTTGTACGTCAG
>CM050163.1:491349032-491351532 GCA_027410445.1 Discoglossus pictus
CACACTGCACATTACACACACACCTCACACACACACACAATACATCATTATATATATATATGTATACACACTGCACATTACACACACACCTCACACACACACACACAATACATCATTATATATATATATATGTGTATACACACTGCACATTACACACACACCTCACACACACACACACACACAATACATCATTATATATATATATATATGTATACACTCTGCACATTACACACACACACACCTCACACACACACAATACATCATTATATATATATATACACACTGCACATTACACACACACCTCACACACACACACACAATACATATAATATATTATATACTTATAATCTGTATAATATAAGTGTGTATAAAATCTATAATATATTTATAATATATACAGTATATATATATATATATATATATATATATAAATATATCTATCTATCTATATCTATATCTATATATATATATATATATATATATATATATATATATATATATATAAATAATGTCCCAGTGCACATTTTGTTGTATATATGTATTTTTTTTTATTAGTTTATGGCCTCCAGCCCATGATGCCATGTCCCCCCAGGCTAAGCCTTCATGTCCCCCCAAGCTAAGCCTTCATGTCCCCCCAGGCTAAGCCTTCATGTCCCCCCAGGCCAGGCCTTCATGGTCCCGATCAGTCAGATCTGTCACTATCAGTCAGACCCATCAGACTACTTACATTCATCGAAGCTGTTCAATTATCCACCACTATGCATCTCCTGCCTGTACGTTTTTCTGCAGAGGCAGGGACTTCCTGAATGACTTTGCATGCATGTGACGTAATTCTGAAACTCCCTGCCTCTGCAGAAAATGTGCAGGCAGGGGAGACATGGCGGAGGTAAATTGAAATGCTCCAATGAATGTAAGTAGTCTGATGGGTCTAATGGGGCATGGAGTTCTGCTCCCTCTCTCCAGCAGCGTGCATGCACAGCTCCCTCTCTCCAGGGGCGTGCACGCACAGTTCCCTCTCTCCAGGGGCGTGCACGCACAGCTCCCTCTCTTCGCAAAGGCCGCAAATGCTGTCAAGGAGCGCGAGGGCTGCAGCCCTCTTCGCGAGGGCTGCAGTTGCTGGCAAGGAGCGCCTGCGGCGCTCCTTGCCAGCAACTGCGACCCTCGCTTCGCGAGGGCCGCGGGCTCGCTATGCGAGCCCGCTAGCGTGAGCAACGGCTTAAGCAAGCTCGCCTGCTCACAACTATATATGTGATTATCGTTTATTTGTAACGCGCCAGCATATTCCGTAGCGCTATACATAAGTTAAGTTACAGGCAATGACAAGTTAAAGATTCATACATTGCAAAGAGTGTATGGCCCTGTCTTTGAGCTTGGAAGCAACTTTCATGGGCAATATAATATTGGTAGAGACCTCTCAACCTGATAATTATCTCTGTGTAAGTGTGCAAATGATAACTGTACAGAAGCTCCTTGCTATCCTTTTATTGACATGAAAATGTTCTGAAAAGCACAAAACCATTATATTTCAGCAACAATTACTAAAACCATATTTCTTAAGTGAAGTTAACCAATTCTCATCTTGATATATGTGTCAGAGGAACAAAAGTCCTTCTTTCCAAGGAGTAAGGGGTTGTGAAATAGTCTTTGAAGAATGATATATGGCCTTCACAACTATTAAACTTTTAACCAGATTTGTCAAAAGGGCACATCTGATTTGACTTTTAAAGTGCCCTTGCAGACTGCAGATACGGCCGATTTGCAGTACTGTAGTTTGCAAAGCCGTGACAAGGAATCTGGAGTCTTGAAGTCTGATCTAATGTTATGCTACTTCACCGAGGATGAATAGTAAAAGTTTTCATCCCCCAAGCCGACGTCACAGAGGGGGCTTTTCATGATGAAATAGTATAAGTTGGAATTAAAGATTGATGACACTCAATTCTATCTGAAATTGCATAAGGTATTACATCCACGTATGTCTAGAAATATAAACTTTTTTTTTAAAATAAAGTTGATTTAAGCATATGGGTTTTTTCACTTTGATGATACTAAATTATTTTATTATATTTTGAATATCTAAAGACATTTTTGTAATCTGCTATTCTAATTGAAGTTCTGCTTTTATGACCTAAGGGAAGTCTGTAATTCAAACTCAAAAAGAGGGGAATAGAAAATTATTATTATTATCTTTATTTATATCGCGCCAACATATTCCGTAGCGCTGTACATGGGTTGAGTACATGGCAAAAAACTTAGAATGGGGGGCCCTGTTTTCGAGCTTAGGATCAAATGTACATAGAGCTTGTTTCCAAGGCACTGACATAAGATTGAAAACTCACAAACTTACAATCTGAAGGAAAATAAGGGATAAACACAAACATGTGTCATATGGGCCTCAAAGATGTACATAAACAACAATTATAACATGAATACCTCTCTGGCTGTTATACTGCACTGAATGAGGTAAAATCAGTCAAACCTTTTAACGGTGTCACAAAATGTA